>APFE031204414.1:4839-30165 GCA_000404065.3 Pinus taeda | reverse complement strand
TGGAAGCACACTACAGTTGAGCTGTTGGGAATTTTGGGGTGAAGAAAGTGGTGGCAGTAGTGTAGAAGTATTTCTTCCACATGATGTTGGGAAGTACATCAGATCATGCACTACCTGCACCATTACCAAACTGACTGTCAAGAAGCAAGGCATCTATACCCCGCTGTCTACTCCTAGTCAACCTTGGGAATCCATCTCCATGGATTATATGTTAGGTCTTCCTTCCACTAAGCATGGAAATGACTATGTTTTTTTGGTCGTCGACAGGTTCTTGAAGATGGCCATTATGGCGGACTGCAAGAAGAATATCATAGTAGAAGCCACTGCTAAACTCTTCTTTGAATGGGTAAGGGTACACTTTGGGATCCCACAGTCTATCATCTCAGATCAGGATAGCAGGTTCCTCAATACATTTTGGTCCAGTCTCTAGTTGATGCTCGACACCAAACTCACTAAGTCCACAACCTTCCATCCTCAAACTGATGGCCAAAAAGAGGCTCTCAATAGGATGATTATACACATTCTGCGCATGTACAACTCAAAGCATCCATGCACATGGGACAAGAGCCTCCCCTATGTTCAACACAACTACAAATGGCCTCTCCACAGCTCGACTGACCACAACCCTTTTCAGGTGGGCTTAGGATTCCAGCCACTATGTCCCATTGATGTGGACATACCATTTGCAGCTACTCACGCAGATTCAGCTCATGTGCAGTCCGAAATAGATAAGGCAAACAACTTCATTGATCACATCCAACATATTCGCTAGTAGGTCCATGACATTCTGGAGAAATCAAATGCCAAGAACAAGCAACGACATGATCAACATCAGGTGCCACACAAGTTTTAGGTGGGCAATAAAGTCTGGTTGCATTTGCAAAAGGAACGCCTTAAGGGAGCCTATCAAAAATTCAGACCACTCTAATATGGTCCTTACACCATTACCAAGGCCGTGGGAGACAATGCATTTGAGCTCAGCATTCCCCCATTCCTTGGCCTACAGCTAGTGTTCAATGTGGACCGCCTTCAGCCATACTTTTCACTATTACTAGACACATCTGACATTGCAGAATAAGTCACACCCATAAAGTTAAATCCAAATTTCATGGGATATCCAACTGTATCGAGTTGTCAAAGCAGGTCAACTCCTTCAACAAGGCAAGTGGCTCACCAGGGACCAAGTTCAGCAGAAGTTTCCTCATCTCATGGAGGAACTCAACGTAATGGGGACCATTGCTTCCTAAGGGGTGAGGAATGATCCAGGTGGATATTGGTGTCCCCCCGCCAAGTCCACTTGGACCTCCACCATTGTTTCTTTTAGCTTTTCAATTTCCTTAATTGTAGCACAACTTGCTATTTTTAGCAGTTTTTCAGGTCTTGAACTTTCGAAGCCATTTTGAGGGCCTAAATGACATTTTTTGGGAAAATTGGGAGCAACATGGGTCCATGGACTGATGTTTCTCTTCCTAAAGCTGTAGTTCTCAAATAGATCATTTTAATCAGATATTGTGCGCGTCAAATGGAGATTGTATGCCAAAGTTACGACCCTAAGAAGTTGATGTACCAATTTACCCAAACGGGGCCCACAATTTGGCATTTCATCTTCTAGCATTAGTTTTTTGTATGTTTAGGGTTTTCCATTGTTTCTCAACAATAAATAGTCCTTCGAGCCTCATTGTAACACAGTTCAGAGGCATGTAGCTGCCACATCTCTTCTCAGAGATAATCTACCATCGCCCTAGTTGTTTATTTCCATTTTTTGTTTGTAAGCATATCTCAGTATTTTACATTAATGAAATGAATTATTATTTCCACTACATCTTTTTGTTTATGGTTATCTCTATAATTTTTTGCATTCCTGTTTAAATCTAGATCAACACCTATGAGAAAGAAATTTATTGCATTTTACAAGCCTGCCTCAAATGGAAGCATTACATCCTTGGGAAGAAGCAATCATCCACACTTATCACAAGCCTCTTTAGTTCATGTAATCATAAGGAAAAAAGTGGTCCACATACTTGCAACAATTTCATATCAATACCAAATATAAGATAGGGGGCACCAATTGTGTCATTGGCTGCCTCATTTGAATCCAGTTGAAACACTAACCATGATGCTCCACTCTTGTAGACATGAGGCATTTGGGTGACCCCAAATACATGGGAGTGATTGTAAATTTGCTATCATCTATCAAATGTTGAGCACGAGCACATCCATCGCTAACTTTCATCTTCATGATGAATTATTATGCTTCCTAGTCCATATCTGTGTTCCTTCAAGTGATCATGCAAAGCTAATTTTGGAATCTCACTACAATCAAATGGAATGAAATTTTAGTGTGGAAAATATAGTATCCATGCTACACAAGTATTTCTATTGGTTGGAATTTTGAAAGGACACCAGCAAGTATATCAGTTCTTGCATTTCTTCTTACATTGCCAAACTATCCATTAAGAAGTAAAGTATGTACACTCCTCTGCCTACTCTTAATAGGTCCTATGAATCCATCCCAATGGACTACATGTATAGTTTTCCTTAAGCCAAGTAGGGAAATGATTGTGTTTTCATGGTTTTTTGAACAATTTTAAAAGATGACCATTCTCACAACACGTAAGAAGAATATCACAGCAAAGACCACTTCAAATCTCTTCTTTGAATGGGTGTGGGTAAATTTTGGGATACCATAGACCATCATATTATATTGGGATAATAGGCTCGTAACAATATTTTTTTCAAGCCTCTGGACACTACTAGACACCAAGCCAACCAAATCCACTACCTTCCACCCAAAATGGATGCCTAGATGGAGGTCATCAACAAGATGATCATACATATATTTCATATGTACAACTTCATGCATCCACACACGTTGGTTGAAAGTTTCCCCTATATTCATAATAGCTACAACAAATATATCCATATCTCTATTAACCACATCCCTTTTTAGGTGGGCCTAAGGTTTCACCAATTAGGTACTCTCGATGAACCACTACCCCTTGTGTCCACACTGGTGGAGTCTTTCCATGATCACTTTGAGGATAAAAAAGCCACCAAATTCATTGAATGGATTTAACACATAAATCAATACGTTCATGCTATTTTATATAAATAATACTAATTACAAACAGGGCCATGATAAACATCGACTACCACACAAATTCTAGGTTGGAGATAAGGTTTTGTTGTATTTGTAGAAATAACACCTTACATGACCCCATTGGAAGATTTTTGCACTTCATTATGGACCTTACACCATCACCAAGGATATGGGTGACAATTATTTTAAGCTATATATTCCCCTCTTCCTTGGCTTACACCTAATGTTCATTGTGGACCTACTTTAGCCATACTTTCCACAATTATTGGACACATCAAAGATAATATACTAGTTGACATTGATAGATATCAACCCCAAATCCACGGAATAGGAAACCATCGACCATACCATGGACACACAAGTTAAAGGAAATTACTAACTAGGGATATCATTCTATTAGTTTGACAAAGAAGGGTAGCTCCTACACTAAGGAAAATGGTTCATGTAGGGCTAAGTTCAACTAAAATTTCCCCATATTATGAGGGCCCTCAATGCAATGGATACCATTACTTCTTAATAGGGGAGAGCAAATCTAGGTCAATATTAATGGCAACCTATATATGTCATTGGCTCAAAGCATGTTTCTCCATCTTAGCGGTTTTTCTACAGGTTTTAGGGTCCTGAGCATATGGGCCCATTTTGAGGCCCTAAATGATATTTTTTTGACATGGAAAGGGCCCAAGACATAATTATGTGCATGTATACTTCTCGACTATACCCTTCCAATGGGATACTGAGCATGCCAAATGGAGATCATATGCAAAAGTTATGACCTCAGGAAGTTGATGTACCCCATTTAGGCCTAAAATCCTTTTGGTGTTTCATCTACTAGGGTTAGGTTTTTGGATGTTTAATGTTTCCTCAATACTTCTTTACGTTAAAAAGGGCTTATTAGTAACATTGTAATTCGCTATGGAAAATGTGCATAGCCCTCACATCTCTTCTCAAAGATAAGTTTTCACCATTCAAGTGAATCTCTTTCATTCAACATTATTTATAGTTTTAGAAATTCCATTTATTTATAGAAGTCAAATTTTAAAGTATCTCCTTGTTTTTGCTATATAAATATGTATTTCATTTCATTCCGTTCATAAATCCAAATCATGTCTCCTAAAAAAAATGACTCAACCACAATATTATGTTGATTGTGCATTAGATCTTAGCAATCTACGTAGAATCCATTTTCTTAATTGTGAACGGGACTTTAGGCTTGAATGATTCTTCCTCGCATTCGCTCTTGTGTATTTTCTTTGTTATCATGGGTTTTCAAGCTCCATTGTCACCTAAATAATTCTCTTTGTTGGCTAAGGTTATGTTTTTGGTAGTTCATCCACTATGATAATTCCTCTTTTGTTGGACTTCCAAGATGTTGGATTCGTTCCTTTAGCTTATCATCGCTACCAATAGTCTCATGTCTTATGCTTGTCAATGTCCACCACATGCTCCTAATTTTCCTGAGTAAGTCAATTCTGCCTAGGCATTTTGGAAGAAGATGTTGAATTAGCTTCCTCCTTCAAGCTTGGCTATGCTTGACTATATTTTTCACAAAACTACTTGTGGATTCTTTGTTGCTCTCCTTTACTATGTAACATCAACCCTAACACTTGGTATTTCAATTTCTATACCCAAATGGCTCTTATTCCATTAAGTTAGCTACTCCCCCTTTATGCGGACTCACACACAAAACTTTGTTCTAATCATTTAACTCATTCTGACACCACTTATTGATATTGAAAGTATCATTATAACATTCATTATAGAGAATAATAATAGAAATAAGAATAAGACACAACATATTTTACTCAATAAAACCATAAAAAATTATGAGGGAAATTATTTATCAAGACTAATTTTACAATTAGACTTACAATCCACACCACCCATCTCTCAAGATGCTTTGATGTAACTATCTTGGTGTTATTGCATTTCTTACACAAACTAGTATAGATCCATCTTAAGCATATTTCTAACATGATCCGAGAGGGATAAAATTTCTTAAGTGCAAACTTCTTTTAAAATAAAAAAAAAAAATTTGAAAAAAAATGCCATCTCTCTCATCCTATGAAAGATCCCAATGAATCCAGATGGATATATATATATATATATATATATATTATATATATTATAATATATATATATATATATATATATATATATATACTATATCAGATATATATATAATTTATATATTATATATATATATATATATATATATATATATATAATTTCTAGATGCTACATAGAGTACAGGGTAAGAAGCATGTGTTTCCTCCTAAGAGGTCACAGGTTCAAAACCAGAGGGGGTAGAGTATGTATGCCTTCGTAGACTTAGCAGTCAAAATCGCTGCGCGGAGGTGGTGTCCTTGGCCCACAAAACAAGGGGTCTCATACACCAATTTGGTGTCTGGCTTGACTGTGACCTTAAAAATAGATATTATTATTATTATTAGACATAACTTAAATTTGTAAGTTTAAAAAAAATGTTGGATTTCTAAAAAAACATATACATAAAAAAAGCCAAAATGTAAAAATGAATAGGTGAATAGGTGAATATACAGTGAAAGATCCATGTCGTTGCACTTTCTTTTTTCAATATCATGACAGACATTTTTGAAAAAAAACAAAAACAAAAACAAAACAAAATCAAAAAACAAAAAACAAAAAATAAAAAACAAAAACAAAAACACAAACTAAAAACAAAACAAAAACAAAACAAAACAAAAAAACAAAAAACTTTATTTTTCAATTGCTTTATATATATGGTTTACATTAAAATATTTTCCATAACATATGCATTGAGAAATTTTATGTGTGACACATTAAATATTATTTTATTTGTTAATTATATATTTTTAAATATACGTCAATATTAGTTTGTATTAAAATATTTTATTGATAACTCACATTGATATTTTTTGTTATTTTGAATATTTTTAAATGACATATATTAATTCTATATTAAGAATTCAATGAATTACACATATCCCTCTTATTATTCTTATTGGGAAGTACATGTTATTTTTTATTTTATTTTTAAAGTGTCAATTACTTTTTTCTTTCGACATTCATTTTTTTATTATATACAACATTCCAATGTTTTATTTAATTTATGTATAGATATATGTAAAGTTTGATATTTACATAAATTAGTTAACATGGATCTTCAAATAGTTTATTTAAATCTAATATGTAAATATTTTATATAAGATTTAAACATCTTACTAACACTTTTTTTTTTACTTCTAATTTTTTTAGAAGAAATTATATTACATTATATGGACAACTAATAAAACATGCATAGCATATTCATTTTTATTTTTTGTTATAGGTAACATTTCTTTCTATTAGAGAATATTTTAGTTTTATTTTAAGAGTGACACATGTTAGCTCCACGTTGAATACAAACATGGAATTACACATCACGGTCATATTCTCTAGTTTTATTTTAAGAGTGACACGTGTTAGCTCCACGTTGAATGCACACACAAAATTAGGCATCGCACTCATATTGGGCTGTAGAATGAGCCTCTCAATTACCACTAGTTTCATCAACCTACAACATTATTCTAACCACCAAATATTTATCTAAATAAGTTTTAACTTTTAGATTTATCATATTTTAACAAAAGCATATATCCAATTGCACTTTTAAATCTACCATAGATCATTTGGATAATTGCACTTTTTGAAGCTACACAAACAAGATTAATAATTGTGATGTAGCGTAATTCTTGCCTTACCATTAATTAATTAACTTTCTACACAGTATAAGATTTCTACATACTCATTGCACAAAATCATACTCATTGCACAACCACCTCAGGATAACCACCTCTGCATAGCTTCCTCCGCACATTCTCCTCCACACAACTACCTTTTCATGCAATAATTCATTTCAGTACACATTAACATTTGAAATTATTATTAATTGATGTGGATAAAATATACACTTGCATTCATTGAAGCATGCGGAAAAGAAAAAAACATTTATGAGGTGGTTCCAATCCCATCCAATCTATTTTGTGCGGGAGTGCGGAGCTCTACACAAAATCGTTCCACACCCCCGAACATTCATTCTTCGCACAACAACTTATCCACATTTATAGCTTAGGTTATTACTGTTACCATTAGGATGGAATTTGACGGGCATTTTGCCCGTTATAAGGCTTTTTTCACGTATTTGATGGCTGGAATTTGTCATTCCCCGTTTTGAGTGACGTGTCTGGAAGAGTTAAAGACGGATTTTTGACGTTTGGAACTTTTTCCAAAACGTTTTTACGCACCAAACTTTCTTAAGCGGCAAGTTTTTTCATATAACAGGGTATTTTTTGGGCAAGTTTTTTTAATTGAAAATATGCTAAATTCTAATCAACGTTGGTATAGTTACAACTTATGGGGCACGCTCCTTTATTTTTCATACACCAGGGTATTTTTTGGGCAAGTTTTTTTAATTGAAAATATGCTAAATTCTAAATTCTAAAGCCGACATGAATTATGTGGGGCATGTATGATATACGTGGGCTTTACGGAGGTCGGCCATGAATAAGCAACCCCTTAACATGAGGAAGGAAACGTATATATATGAGTGAAGGAAGAGCTCATTTCACTCATCGACTTTCACAAATTTGGACGATGAACCTGGTTTATCAAGACTGAGTTTTTTAGTTGGTTAGTTTATCATGAAAATTTAAATCTTGAATTACATGATTTGCAGAATATTTTATAACATTATCATCGCCATTTGAGCGGTCTCTTAAGATTCTACAAACCAGAAATGGAGATTGATCCAAACATCCAGACACACGAGAGGCCTAATCATGAGAATGAGATTAGACCGGCTTAAGATTCTACAAACCAGAAATGGAGATTGATCCAAACATCCAGACACACGAGAGGCCTAATCATGAGAATGAGATTAGACGGTCGAGGAGTCAGAGGGCGAGACAAATTACGCCTCTAGACCTACCATACTCTCCTCAAAATCTGCATGAGGTGCCAGCTCCTGCCGATGCAAATGTAAGTTAATGGTCACAGAGTGTTCATGTTCATGAATTCTAGTTCTGTGTTTTTGTTTTTGAAGATTTAGAGCTGCTCATATTCAACATAACTTATTTACTATTTTTAGAATCTGAAATTTCTGTGCTTGGTTGGCTCTGTTGTATGCAGGCTCCCCATTCTGCCATTGAAGTGACTGGCAATATAGCAGCATATTCCGGGGTTTACAGGAATATCCTGAGTCTCATTGTCTTCATTCTACATGTTCTGGTGGCCCTTGCCGGGGTTGGATATTTTGGGTTTAAGGGAATCTAGGCTGCTCTGAAGAAGGGCAACCATAGATTTCATATAGAGAATTGGTATCCGCAGCTGGGAGCTGCTGCTGTTCTTGACCATCCAGAGAGCAGCCTCGAACAAGAAATATGCCAAGGTAAACTTCAATATTTTTAAGTGGAAATTTGACAACAGTTACAAGGTTTTTTCCTAAGGATAAAGTGCAACAGTATCTCCCAAACTTAAAACAGAGAAAGTGCAACCAGCTAAAATGCCCACCAAAGGGTATTCTGAAAATCAAAATTATCTAGAAGATGTGTTGGTTCAACCCTATTTGACATGCTAAAGAATATTCCTAAGCATGCTAAAGAATATTCCTAAGGCTGAATTTTGTTTTTAATAAAGAATATTTTTAATAAAGAATATTTCACAATTGAGTTTTTTCAAATTTCGGTTTTTTCCTTAGGATAAATATATGAAAATTTTCAACATAATTATTTATTGAATGGTAATTTTTTAATCAAAACTTTATTATATGAAGGGTTAATTTATTATGAGAACATCAATCTTGAAGGGAAAATTTTTTAATATAATGTTTCTTGACGGGAAGCATAAGGACCCAAAACGTCAAAAAAAAATTGTATGACGAGTAAAGAGAAATCCAAATTCCTACCCTGATTATGTGGAATGAAATTCCATACAACAGACTTTCGCACATAAATTCAATTAAAGTAGACCTGATTTCCCAAAAATTCAATATATATTCATTTTATCTAAGGGTTTAAATAAAAAGTTAGAGTTCAAAGGAACTATACTTCCATTGAGTGATATAAATGAGTGCCTAGAATAACATCGAAAGGCTTTGTCACCATAAATACACTTCAAGCATATTTATTTCAGTTGCAGTGAATTCAAGCTTATTTCCCTCGTGTTTATTGTAATTGAATTGCATGGTGATTTTATACTCTGTGCACTCTTCTTTGAATGGCATCAAGGAGGAACTTATTGCTTAGATTCTTTGTCCTTTATTGATGAAGAGAGAGTGAAAATGTTATTCATTGTGTTGGAATTGTAAGGTTTTCCCACAATACTCTTGAATTCAATATCCTCGCTACAATTTCCACTACAGTTCGTGTCATAGACTTAGCATCGAGAAACATGCCAGCTCACTAATACATTGACAATAAAATAAAATTATTGGAAATGAATGTGAAATTATTGAAAGACATTGAAATAACAAGTACTCTCTGAGCGGGTTAATAGTCTTATTAGTTCCACTAAATTAGGATTACCATGGTAATCGATTTTCCTATGGTTTATTACCCACTATCTAGATTGGTTTTAATTTATATGTCTGATCCTATGCCCACGTTAGATTGTGCTAAATTTTTTTAATACAAGGCCAACTAGAGAGAATGAATGCCATAAATTTTTGTAAAAATTGCAATCAAGAGTCATATACTTATTCTATTGATCTTTCTTCCTGATCTTTTATGACTATTTTGATATGGTTTCCATGGATCAAAAGGTGGTTTCCATAAGTTTATATGGTTATGTTATGTATGTCTTCATCATGTTTGGATATCAATCAATATTTGCATCCGGTAGCAGATATTTCAATGTTGATAAAAATTTGTAGACAATTGTGATTTCTATCCTCCTTATGGATGTAGTTTTCCATGGAAATTCCTTAAAATACATATTTATTTGTTTCAGTCATAGAGGTACTTGTGCGTAAGTTTATTGTGTGGAATTAATTTTGTGGAGGTCCTCCACACAAGTAAATTTTGCACAATGAAAATAATTTGATATGCTTTGTAGGGACCACCACTATGAAGCTGATTATGCGGAATGAACTTCCACTGTAACCACCTCTCCCATATCTACATGTTCTCACCATTATTCTAAGGTAATCATAAGAGAAAGAAATAATATGACATGAATCAACCTCCTAAGTACATTTAAGGAAGTGGAATCGACAAACCAAAACTTTACTAACCTTTCTCAAGAGCTACAAGATGCCCAAGAGCTAAACCACCGCTCGAGGTGCCCAAACATTGAGTTCACTTTCTTTTTCAGTGATCTGGACTCCCAGCCACGGAATAACACAACATAAATTCGATTATAGGCCTCTAGTCGCATGAATGAGGCTAAAAGGGAGTGACTACAACCTACTTTTCCTAGTTTTGTGCCTGTGGTCGCAGAATCTGAGACACCTTTCCGGGCTAGTCTCCAAACCACTGCTCAGAACTTGATGAGACTTTCTAGAACAATAAATGACACAAGGACAAAGAATTTAACCCAAAAATTTGTCAATAACTTGACCTAACCAAGATTAACCATGACATTCATTTCGTCAAACACATTGTGAAGATGTAATCTGCAGGTCATGAATGCATATCTAAACATAGGGGTTTGATACTTATTTGAGAATCATCAAGAAGGTCTAATTCCCTCTCATAATAGTTGAAATAACATTTTTTATTCAATGCATTCATCAACCATTTATATATTCATCAAACATGTCAAGAGTCATAGACAATATACATATTATAATTAACATATAACCATCATATAAACCAACAATAACCAACATATAAATCATGAAATATTAGCCATAATATCACCTACATAATCAATACATATTCTCATAGATCACAATAGAAAATACCTCTTATTAACATATGAAAATGCCAACCAAGTCAGGGACTTCCACCTACCAATTGACCATAGACTAGGTTGAACCAAATATTTCTTTTAGTTAGTCACCCTCATGCCATATTCCAAACATGAATGTGGGATCTGATGGAATAACCAAAACAAAGCCAAAATAGGGCTTCCAGAGGCCAAATCGCCTCAACCCTCAACCAATGATTACACCTCACGGTCAGACATCACTATCTATCACTAGATTGGTCTCTACCCAAGTTGTCTAGGGCTCCAAAGCATTTGTTCCGATATGCATCCAGGACTAATAACTCAATCCACAACTTCTGCAAGGCTCTGGAGTGTCTATCCAACCAAGGATCTGGGACTAGTAACTCAACCCACCAAGGGCTCCTGTGTGTTTGCTGAGCCAAGGCTTCCAGGTCTAGTAACTCAACCCAATTTGTTCGAGGGCCTCAAGAGCGTTTGTCCAACTAAGGATCCAGGAACTAATAACTCAACCCACATCCATAATGAACGTGAGCACCAATCATAAAACAAATGGGAAAACCCACAACACCATAGCTATCTAGGATATGGAAGGGCTAAGAAAAACTGCTATCAATCCAAGCAATCCTCCATGCCAATTACAGATCATAACCAAGAAACCACATGCATGTACCATGCATGCCAAAAATAGCAATGAAATCATACATGCAACTCGATCCCTGCAAAGAAATCTCATTTTGGTTTTTGATACAATCGTTCCCTTACACTTTCCTACTTTCCTTTGCCTTCTTTCTCTAAATCCAACTAAATTCCAGAGTGCTCCAAGCATGCTCCAAGAATACTCTACGTCTAAAAGACTATGAGAGAGAGAATAGAAAGAGACAGATCCATTTTAGAATTGAAAAAAAAAAACATGAACTGATCCTCATAAGACTTTTTATCGTTGAGGCCTCTATTTTCTTCATTTTCCTCTATTTTTTCTTCAATTTCCTTCACATGCAATCTTGTGACCTTTCAACTTTCTTTTCTCCTATTTTCCTTTATTTTCATAAATAAATTCCAATTAATGCCTCTTTGCCTTTGCCAATGCCTTTTCCAATTTCCTTAGCCATAATAAACCGAAGTGACACACACTAGCATGTTTTTCCCACCATTCAGCTTGGAATATGTGTCTCTTGACCTTTGGTCTTATATTTTTTTTACATAAATTTTTAACTAGGATTGTTACATCTGCATAACGGACTTCCAAAAAAAAAAACAACATGGACCTGATTTGCCAAAATAAAATTTCGCACAATTAAAATAATTTGATATGCTTTGTAGGGACAATCACTATGAAATTCATTATGTGGAATGAACTTCTACACAATGAAATTCTGCACATAAATTCAATTAAAGTGGACATGATTTCACAAAAAACTAATATATATTTATTTTATCTAAGGGTTGAAATCAAAAGCTAGAGTTCAAAGGAACTATACTACCATCGGGTGATATAAACAAGTACCTATAATAAGATTGAAAGGCTTTGTAACCATAAATACACTTCAAGAATATTGTTTTAGCTGCGTTGAATTCAAGCCCATTTCCCTCTCATTTATTGTAGTTGAATTGTAGGGTGGTTTTATGGACTATGCACTCTTCTTTGAATGGTGGCATGGGGGCACTTATTTTAATTCGAATAATGTGTATCTCCGCTCATCGAAATCATAGATGAAGTTATCCTCTTGGAGTAAAATTCCACTACAAAGGGAATTGTAGCTACACAGTACCATAGGTGCATTTAGGACTAATACCAAATTTTTGATACAAAGTCAAATCTTATTAATGTGATTTTTGAGTTAATTGAAACGTACAGATCTCGTCGAGTGCAGTTCTTTACTATGAAGGAATCTGTGAGTCTCATGGAATACAACTCCACCTTGAAGAAAGTTATGATTGTGATGAACAACGTTAGAAACATAACTTGTGTCAAATTAACCAGAATTTTTGCAGAAAAGATGAGCATTTGAATGCTAATTCACACCACACAATTATCACAAAGGCAAAGGCATAAGGATCATATTACCATTACTTATCTATATGTTGCACTGCAACCTGTAACTTGCCAAATGGTTGTACTGTTGTGACTCGTCTCATGTTGACACTAATTGATACTAGTCGAAGATTGAGCTCGCAGTGGTTATAACTGAGATTTTGGGGGACGACATGTGTGTTTCTTGGTCATCATTAACCCTATCAGCTCAGTGGCCTACACAATAAATGTCTGCCATATCACCTATAGCATATACATGAAACATATTAAACACCTGTGAATCCTTGCCTAGACCTATGTTACGAGAAACGGGAAACGGAACGGAAACCATAACGGTAGGAGAAACGAAGTTTGGAGGTTTCGCATATAAGAAACGAGGAGAGAGAAAAACACCATATTAAAGGTTGACGATATAAACAATGCATTAATCATAAACCTGCAATGTTTCTCCTCATGAAATTGTAAAAAAACAATTGTAAATACTAATCTAGTTTTAAGAAAGAAGTGATAATTTTGTAGATCCATAAATGAAGTCTTGAAACAATTGTAAATACTAATTTAGTTTTAAGAAAGAAGTGATAATTTTGTAGATCCATAAATGAAGTCTTTGTGGGGTAGATTGATGGTCTGGACAAGAAGCCACCATTATGTTTGCTGGAAAAAAAATCCCATTATACCAGAGTTGCCAGGTGGTAGGAGAATGGAAGGGGACAATGAAGCAAAAGGTCTAGCTAAGTGAAGATTGTCCTAAGAAAAAAAACTAAAATACCCCACAAGTAGTTATCATGTTAGAAGAATCTCATTAACTTCACTTGCCCTATATTCTTCCACATCTGGAAATTTCGAGGTTCAAATTTTGTTATTTTTGTGTATTTCCAAGGGCCATTTTCCCTGTGAGAGGAGCCCTGAATTTTCCTGAGAAAATTAATGAAGGAGAATTTGTTGGGGCAAATTTACTGTGATTTTTTTATGGCTATTTGTGACTAATTTTCTGAGCAAATTTTCCAGAGCAAATTTATACTGTTTAAAAGTTGAAAACACCAGCGTATTTGTTTTTACAATTTCAGAATGCATTTGTGAAGAAATTATTTTCTAGGTATAAAAAAATTGACGGTAAAATAAATCAAATCTGGTGTTAAAAGTTCAACCACCATTCACTCCAATTGTGAAAAATCGATTTAAAGTGCAAGCAAACATTGAAATCATGCCATTTATAATGGACCTTGATACATAACTTGCCAAGTTGGCTCGCCAAGCTGTAAAGGGACTTGTAATGGAATAGCTTAAACAACTGATAAGAGTTTTGACTTTTTCCCTGTGGGATATGAGAGGAATATCAAGATAATGCGGTACTTCCCAGAGCAGTAAAGTTAACTGCAAGTCTATCCGGAAACGACGAGAAGAAACTGTTTCGTTTCGTGGGAAACTGTTTCTTGCCAGTGAAAATGAAAAGGGTCGTTGCAGACGGCGTTTCTAGTATGGATTATGGTTGGGTTTCTCCGAAAGTTTCTGCTACAAACTGCGGACATCATCCCGTTTCTGGTAACTAGGGCCTAGACTCAAGAATTACGAAAACAGGAATTTGTGCATCACGTCCCTAACTGAATTGTAACAACGTTATTAATATTTTCCTAGACTCTACCACAAAATAGCTAATCATTGTTTCGAATACCATGATGTGGAGATGTGGAGAAGGAATACATTGTGCAAAATGCACAAGCTTTCTCCACACAGTGAAATCTCTACACAGGAAACATGATTTGTTCTTATTCAACATCCCCTGCCCCTACATTCAGCACAATGAATCGGGGATTTATTTACCCTGTTCACCCCTCCTCCCCCTCTTGTCTACGTAAAAAGTCTGCAATCACATCAGTACTAGCATCATTGGGTAGTGTAGTTGCATAATAGTGTTGGTCATGCTCTCAGTGTCAAAGCACACACCTACATAATGGCCACTCACAAAATTATGATTTTTCTTATTTTAAAATTATTTGTGAGGCACTAAGAAATAGCAAAAATAAAATGCCCTCCAACCAATTATGTCTCATCAAAGCTCACTCAACCAATCGAAAATACAAAATAAAAATACTAGAAAATTAAAAAATTATTTTTGAATTTACTAAAAAAAATGAATATTAAACCTTTTCTCCAAACTTTAATTAAAATTGAAAAAAATTCATATTAAAAATCAATTTACTTAACACGAGACATGCTATAATCCCTGAAAAAAAATACTAATAAAAATACTTCTCAATTATTATATTTACGTTAAAGTTAATTAATGGAACACTCTATATGTAAGTATGTAGAAAGTGCGTCTATGCATTATATGCAAACAAATGCATTATGTTGTTTAGATCTCCCTTCATGTGGAATCAACTTACACGAGACCCTGCCAAATATTCTTAATGATTTTTAAAAATTAAAAGCTTGTTAACTTTAGAAGTGTATTTTATGTACCACCTCGAAATTATTGATGTGTGTTGTTCCTTTCCTTTTGAGTTATATTAGGAAAATAGTTTATGTGATGAATTTTATATTTAAGGGGAAATTGAAACGCTTAATATAATATATATTAGATGGTTAATTTTATATTTATATTATATAATATATATTTTTGTTTGTTTTGTTTGTTGTTTGGAGTTTAGTATTTGAATATATATATATAAAACTAATTGTAAGGGAGTGTGGAAAACTTTTTTCATGTTCACTTATTAAGGACTATTAAAGTTGCTAATGAAATTAAAAAGATGCAATAGTACCACAAATGCGAAGCAATTGGAACTGGTCAAATAGATTCAAAATTTAATTATAAAAGAAAATTTAAGTATTAAAGAAAAAGAAATTATATGAAAAAAATTATATATATATATATATATATATAATAGAATAATATTAATTATTATATTAGTTAATATATATATATATATGTGTGTGTATATGTATATATGAGAAATAAATTATTATTATTATTATTAGTTAAAATAATGAATTAATTAGAAAGGTTAAGGAGAAGGAGGAGGTGGTTTGATATTTAATAATTTTGTGTTTATGTTTTTTATTAATAATTAACATAATAATTAATAGTAATAATATATTTTTAAGATTACTATTAAGTTAGACATTAAGATTTTGTATGAGATCTTTTTGTTTATGGGACAAGACACTTGTTTGGACGCAACTATTTGACTTCTAATGTTTACAAAGATATACATACTCTACCATTATAAATTTCAATTTGTAACGTTTTATAAAAAAACACATATTCTTAAACATTAAGTAATCTTCACATAAATAACTAATTTTAATTATTCCTAATATTATAAATATAAATACAAAAAGAAAAAGAAAATGATATATATCAACTTTAACATATCCAAACAAAAATAAAGCTTCCATGGTATATATCCTTACCTGTGTGATTATCCTCCTCTTTATATAGGTTGTTGACGGTGCTGGACCCGCCAACATTTAGGGGATCTCCCTGATTTGAATTCCCAACCAGACCTCACACCATTTGGAGTAGGAGTCCTAGCAGTGCATGGTAGTGTAATGACTTGACCACGGTAGCGCGTAGAGATAAGCATGATAACTTTGGTGAGAGCAAGTGTGTGACCCTATGGAGAGTCAAGTGCAATGCATGAAGGTTCTAACACATGGAGGGAAAAAGGAAGTGTGCCCCTTAGAAGCCTATAATAGTATGCATCTTGAAAGGAACACACAAGCGAAATGGAATCACAAGCTAAAATTCATAATAGTCCACAAGTCAATGGATTGTTGCCTTCTATTGTTGTTGTTGTTGCTTCTGGGGCTATTATTGTCTGCACGTTAAATTCCCAAGTTCTTTAAAACTGACTAGCTCATTGAATCTGGAGGCATTGTAACATTACCTCCAAAGGTCCTCCTCTGGCCAGTGAAATGTCCCATGGATCCATGGGGCATATAGTAGTCCTTGGAAATACCATGTGGATCATATGGATTAAGTCTTTGGTGTCGAAATCAAACATCACCATGTCCTTAACCTCAACATTTGCATATTTCAAGCTCTTAATATCATATAATCTGATCCACAAAGGAAGAGCGGGAGATGTCGCTTTCTTCTTCCTATGCGATCCTGCTAAAAACCCTATAGTGAAGCCATATGAAGCTTCTTGCATGATCATTTTTTCAGTGGCATACCTTGGTAGAACATGCAAAGGATTCTATCCACTAAACACTCTGATGAAGGTGCCACTTGGTGAGGCATACAATTATGCAATGTTTACTATTGCCTCCATTTCTTCTCGGGACATGCAAGGTGGATCCCACTCAAATATAATCTTGTACAATGCGATGATGAAATGGTCAGTTAGCCTTACCATCAATCATCGATAGTTGCAGTCGGAAAGCAACTTGCAATAGATTTTGATGGTAGTCTCTCGTGGTGTCCATACCTAGCCCATGCTAGGGAACTACTATTGGGCATAGAGTGCATCCAGTAAATAAGCGGACATGTAAAATATTGCTTGCCCATTCTTGGGTGGATTTCAAGCCTTAGCCACATGGAGCTTCAACTGATAAGCTAATAGATCCAAATAGTTGAATGGCCTCAAATCATTCACCAATTGGTCCAATAATACTACCCACCCTTCAGGAAAGGTTTTTGTGTTCTCTTGACCATATATTCTGCAAGAAAACATAATCAATAAATGGTAAGCCTTCCTCATGGACTTTGACTTGTAAACATGAGTTGGTGGCTAACTAAACTTTGACATCTCTTTCACCCAGAGCTTAACAATGTCTCTATTGTTCACATAGCTATGGGTGGCTTATAAAAGTGAGTCCATGCACTTCACTAGCTTGGGAAAGTGATACATCTACTGAAAGTTATTTTCCCTAAAGGTGGAAATATCTCTCCCGATGCAACTACTCAATGTCATAGTTTGTTCATCTGTATGTGAGACAATCCATCTAATGATGTTTGCACATGGGAAGACGAGATATCTGCATGCAAACTTTTATAATCCTGACTGCTATGCTAAGATAAACTTGTCGGTCCTCTAAGTATGACTTGAAGTCTTATGAAAAAGTATCTTTGATCTATTGTCAAATCAGTGTTGTTCCCTTCCCAATGAACAACTAAGTATCTGCATAAATTGGTAGATCAATTGATATCTGCTCAACTATTTCCCCAATACTACTCTCAGCGAATTGAAAGAGCACTCGCTGACTCAAAGTTGCCTCGACCATCAAATGGTAGGTAGAGTTTCGTGCGAATGGAAAAATGATATAGCTAGCAATAATATTTTGAGCATGACTTAGGTAAATACAAATCTGACTAAGTTCTTGGATGCCATGTAATTGTAACTGCTAGAGAGGTGCTCAACAACTGTTGTAACTATGGGAAAAAGAGGGAATTCAGGGCAAGAAAATGTCATCTAAATGCAAAAGAAGTTTAAGACAAGATCAAGCAACAAACTAAGCTCATTGAAATATTATGCAGTTTTGATTGATAGAGGTGAGAGGCTGACTTTGGGAACTGCACATTGTGCAGTCCTAGCAATCAGTGTGGGAGCTTGATGACTAGAACTGTGCAAGCACAATTCAGTCTAGGTGAGGTCGTATTGCATAGTCTCAGTGACCAAGTTGGGAGATTGGATCGTAGAACTATGCAGTGCATAGTTGGAGCCAACCCAAGCTAGACTCTGTATAATCCAAGACAGAGGCTTGAGTCTCCATATTACGCAGAGCTATTTGTGCACAGTGAGATCCAGGCAAGGGGACCCAAATTTTCCTAAGGGGAGTGTGAAAAATAAGTAGATTTGATGGTGTGATGCTGAGTGCATATTTGACTAAGTGTTGATGCATGCATGTGAAACAAGCGCAGGAATTGATTCAACTAAAGGAAAACAAAGCATGTGGAGAGAGTTGCCACAACGGCAATAGGAAAACATATGCGACACTTGGGAAAGGAAATATATAACTTGAAAAAACACTTCTACAAGATAAAACAAGTTAAAACATCAACATTTGTTCAAAGAAACAAGTGAAACAACACTCATACAAGATAAACAATAAAAAGTGACAGAAAAAGTGGTAAAAGACTAGAAAAGCAAAACTCACCCAGAAAAGTGACAATGACTGCTTCGAAGGTTCCTTGATCTCCTCGAGTGATCAAGGTGGATATTGGTGGCCACCCACCTATTCCACTTGGACCCCCACCATTGTTTCTTTCATTTTCTCAGTTTCCTTATTTGTATCACAATTTATTATTTTTGGTAGTTTTTCGAGTCTTGAACTTCTGGAGCCATTTTGAGGCCGTAAACAAAGGTTTTTTGAAAATTTGAGATCGTCATGGGTTTTTAACTAATGTTGACCATCCAAAAATTGTATTCCTCGTATAAATATTTATAATGAGGTGTTGTGCGTGTCAAATGGAGATCATATGTCAAAGTTACGACCCCGGAAAGTTGATGTACCAATTTACCCCAACAGGGCCTATAGTTTAGCACTTCATCTCCTAGGGTTAGGTTTTTGGATGTTTAGAGTTTTCCATTGTTTTAATAATAAATAGGCCTTTGAGCCTAATTGTAACACATCTTAGAGGCATTTGGTTGCCACATCTCTTCTCAAAGATAAGCTACCATCACCCAAGATAGTCTTATTTCCATTCTATTTGTAAGAATATTTCAGTTTTTGATATTAATGAAATGGAGTGTTATTTCTTTCTATTTATGGTTATATCTATAATTTTTTGCATTCCTGTTGAAATATGGATCAGTGATATCAGAGCGGTCCGCTCTTTCTCTGTTTTTCTTTGCATGTCCCTAACGAGGTCGGGATATAAGGAGTTAGGGCTCGATCTAGTTGAACCTTTGCAAGATCAGCCTCACAAACCCCGATGGTAGCTTATGGGGGAAGAAAATAAATATTAGGGGGGTAGGAGATCCTATCAAAATATTACTCGAGGAGGCCCTCTAGAAATAAAGGAATGCGATGATGGATAACTTTTCCCAGATCCTTCAACGGTTTCCCACCGGGATCACATCCACATCCAATAGCCACTCTAAAGGCTTGACTCCTTTTAAGGTACAAGAAAACTTTGACATTCCCATATTTGAGGGCTAAATAGATGAAAACGTCGTAGATAAATGGTTAAATATGCTAGAAGTATATTTTTCTCTACATGGTTTTTCCAACCAAGAAAAGATTACTTTTGCTCTTCTCAAAGCCACCCCCACATCAAGGACTAGTGGTAAACCTACTGTGAGCAGAATGATGAAAGTACAACCTCACCGTTTTCAGCTGCACCCACTTGGAATTCATTCTGGGATGGCATCAAGGAGCAGTACTACCCTATCGGGAGCTATGAGGGTAAATACATAAAGTGGAAAATGCTGCGGAACCGAAGGAACCAAGATGTGTTGGAAATTACCAATGTTTTCATACCCTTCGCACGAAGTTGGTTATCAAGGATTCTAAGAAACATTTGGTACTCAAGTATCGCAGCCGCCTACTTAGGTACATCTAGGACAAGATGGATTTCTTGGACATCTCCTCACTTGCACAGCATACCAATACGTCATCAAGATCGAGCATAAGTTTAAAAAGAATAAGCAAGACTTGGGATCAATGAATCCGAAGCAAGGGAAAGGTGCTCCCAAATTCTAGAACAAAGGACAAAGCCAAGGTAGGGTAGCCTAGAAAAACCCACCAATGCTGCAAGAAAATAACAACACCACAAATATGGAGAAGGACACGGGAAAGTGGTGTGAGTTCCACATGAGCTCCACTCACAACGCAAGTGAGTGTCGGGCCAAGCGATCACTGGTGGCCGAGCTAAAGGCTTTAGAATCAGATTCATGTTTTGACTTTGAGTCAGAACTCGACAAAGGGAATGACAAAGGGAAGTAGATTACTGATGCAGAGCCCAACGCCATCATTTTTATCACGAAGATCTAGAAGAAGGAACCCAAAGATCCAAAGGAGGAGGAGCGCCTCTTCCACTCCAAGATGTGGGTAAAAGGTACCCTGCTACAGTTCATTGTTAATAACAGGAGCCAAAAGAACCTCATTTCGGAAGAGGTCATGGAGCAGTTGGGGTTACCGATCACAACACACCCACAACCATCCACCATCAGGTGGCTTCACCAAGGAAGAGATCTCCACGTGATCCAGCAGTTTCGCCTTCCATACAACATCAAGCCCTTCACAGATGAGGTATTATGTAACGTTACTCCCCTTTTATGTTTGTGATGTATTATTAGGCCAACCATACTTGTGGAGGTGACATGTTGTGTATGATTCAAGGCCTCACTCTATTATTCTTATTTTGGGAAATAAGTTGTATAAAAATTTGAATGTAGCACCGCCTACCGCCATCTCTTTGGTTACTGCAAAACAATGCAGTAAGCTCATTTCCAAAACTGGGAAATTTATTTTCCTAATGATACACCCTCAGGGAAAGAAGAAGACGATGGCCACAACCTCCAAACAAGGCCCCTCCACATGACAAAAACAGATGAACAAGGTCATGGAGGAGTACGAGGACATCTTCACCTGCCCCATAGGGGTGCCTTTGCACTATCAGGTCAAGCACTCCATCGATTTGACCCCAGGTGTATTGTTGCCCAATGGATCAATATATCGATGCTCTGTTCTAGAGAACGATGAAATCAAGAAGCAGATTCAGGACCTATTGTAGAAAGGTCACATCCGACCGAGTTCATCACCTTGTGGGAGCCCGATCGTGTTGGTACAAAAGAAGGATGATACTTGGAGACTCTGTATTGACTATCAGGTGTTGAACAATATCACTGTCCAGAATAGGTCCCCGATCCCATGGATTGATAACCTTTTGGACCAACATAAAGGGGGGAAATATTTCAACAATATCGACTTGAAGTCCGGATATCACTAGGTACCAATCGAACCCTCCGATGTGTGGAACACTTCCTTCAAAGGCAAGGAGGGCCTTTTCAAATGGTTGGTTATGCCTTCAGGTTGGCAAATGCTCCTGCAAGCTTCATGAGGTTGATGGCTAACATCTTGTGGCCATTCACCAACTCATTTGTAGTGGTATACTTGGATGACATCCTGATCTTCAGCTAGAGTTAGGAAGAGCACCTCCACCACATCCGACAAGTTCTCCAAACACTATGGCAACATAAGATGCATGACAATTTGGAGAAATACACTTTTTGCATGACCTAGGTTTAGTATTGGGATACATTATTGATGAATGAGGGGTGCATGTGGATCCAGCAAAGATCCAAGTCATTCGGGATTGGCCAACACCAACCACTCTGACAGAGCTCCACAAATTTCTGGGTATTTCCAATTTATACAACATGTTCATGTTGGGATTCTCTCATATCACTTGGCCCTTGAGTCAAGTCACCAAGGGAGGAGCGAAAGAATTTTTTTTTTTTGAATCTCAACAAAAGGCATTCGAAAAGTTGAAACATCACCTTTTTCTACACTAGTGCTCACATTACCAGACTTGCAAGAGCCATTTGAGATCAAGAAATATGCCTTTGACTATGAAATTGGGAAAGTACTTACTCAACAGGGGCATCTAGTGGCATATAACAGTGAGACACTTTCAGGCATAATCCAGAAGTATCCCACTTATGACAAAAAAGATGTATTCCATTGTGAAAAATTACCGACAATGGAAGCATTACATTTTGGGGAAGGAAACGGTCATGCACATAGAGCACCGACCCCTGCAATTCATATAGATGCAAGGGAAGTTGCAGAATGATTGCCATCAGAAGTGGTCCACATACATGCAATAGTTCCATTTGAATATCAAGTATAAGAAGGGTAGCACCAATAATGTTGCAGATTGCCTCATCCGACCACCGATCATGGTGTTAACCATCGTGCTCAACTTTTCTATGCACAAGACTTCTGATTGGCCACTTCTCTACAAAAGCAGCCTAGAGTTCGACCACACAAACCATACACTCTTGGACGATCAACAAGTTCTAGATTTTCACCTCCAGGATGCCTTGTTATGCCACTTGGGACACCTTTGTGTTCCTTCAAGCGAGTTTGCCAAGATGATTTTGGAAATGCACTACAGTCAAGCCGTTAGGTATTTTGGGGTCGAGAAAAGGTGTTAGTACTACAGAAGTATTTCTATTGGCTGAATCTTTGACAAGATGTTAGGAAGTACATCAAATCCTGCATTGTCTACACCATTGCCAAACCGACCATCAAGAAGCAAGGTCTTTATACTCCATTGCCTACCTCTAGTCGACCTTGTGAATCCATCTCCATGGATTGCATGTCGGGTCTTCCTTCTTCTAAGTATGGAAATGGCTGTGTTTTTTTGGTTTTTGACATATTCTTGAAGATGGTCATTATGGCGGCCTGCAAGAAGAATCTCATTGCAGAAACCACTATTAAACTCTTCATTGAACAAGTGTTGGTACATTGTTGGATCCCACAGTCTATCGTCTCAGATCAGGAAAACATGTTCCTCACTACATTTTGGTCCAATCTCTGGTTGATGCTGGACACCAAGCTCACCAAGTCCACATCTTTCCATCCCCAAACTGATGGCCAAACAGAAGTCGTCAACAGGATGATTGTACACATTTTGTGCATGTACAACTCAAAGCATCCACACACATGGGATGAAAGTCTTCCCTATGTTTAGCACAGCTATAATTAGGCTCTCCACAACTCGACTGGCCACAACCCTTTTTAGGTGGGCTTGGAATTCCAGCCACTATGTCCCATTGATGTGGCCATACCATTTGTAGCTACTTAAGTAGATTCAACTCATGTCCAGTCTGAAGCCGATAAGGCAAAGAACTTCATTGAGCACATTCAACATATCTTCCAATAGGTCCACGACATTGTAGAGAAATGAAATGCCAAGTACAAGCAACGACATGATCAACATCATTTGCCACACAAGTTTCAAGTGGACAACAAAGTCTAGTTGCATTTGTAGAAGGAACACCTTACTGGAGCCTATCAGAAACTCAGACCACTCTGATATGATCATTACACCATTACCAAGGTTATGGGAGAGAATGAATTTTAGCTCAACATTCCCCCATTCCTTGGCCAGCACCTAGAGTTTAATGTGGACCGCCTTCGACCATACTTCCCACCATTGTTGGACACTTCAAACATTACAGAACAAATCACACCTACATAGTTAAATCCAGATTTCATGGAACAAGCCACAACTGATCGGATCATGGAAACACAGATCAAGAACACCCAAAAGCAAAGGATTCAACTATATCGAGTTGCCAAAGTAGGCTAACTCCTTCAACAAGGCAAGTGGCTCACTAGGGACCTAGTTCAATAGAAGTTTCATCATCTCACGGAGGAACTCAACGCAATGGGGACCATTGCTTCCTAACGGGGAGGAATGATCCAGGTGGATATTGGTGGCCACCCTCCTATTCCACTTGGACCCCCACCATTGTTTCTTTTATTTTCTCAGTTTCCTTATTTGTAGCACAACTTACTATTTTTGGCAATTTTTCGAGTCGTGAACTTCCAGAGCTGTTTTGAAGCCCTAAATAATGTTTTATGGGAAAACCAGGTGCAACATAGATACTTGACTGATGTTGGTTATTCAAAAGTTGTAGTCCTCGGATATATCTTTCTAACGAAGTATTGTGCACGTCAAATGGAGATCATATGCCAAAGTTACGACCTCGAGAAGTTGACGTATCAATTTACCCAAACAAGGCCCATGGTTTGGCACTTCATCTCCTAGGGTTAGGTTTTTGGATTTTTAGGGTTTTCCATTGTTTCTCAATAATAAATAGGCCTTTGAGCCTCATTCTGACATAGTTCAGAGGCATGTAGCCAGCACATCTCTTCTCAGAGATAAGCTACCATCACCCGAGCTAGTCTTATTTCCATTCCTTTTATAACCATATTTTCTTGCTAAGTTGATTCACTATAGAGATGTAAATGATTAAAGTTTTGTTGTATTATCTAACACATTTTTACTTGATATGAATACCATTATTGATACTCATAAAAAAAGTATTTTAATTTTTTTCAAAAAACAAGAGATAATATGATTTAGTTGAGGGTTGTAAAGTTTGTGATATGTATTTAGATAATAGTAAAAGATATCAACTCATTTGATTGTTATTGTATGTTTTTCTAGTTAGTGTGGTTCTTTATAGAAATGTGAACATTCAAGTTTTAATGTAGTATCTAAAATATTGTTGCATAATTTGGATATTACAAATATATTATATTGATATGAAAGTTAAAATTTTGAATTGTATATGGAAAA
>APFE031204402.1:3625-14696 GCA_000404065.3 Pinus taeda | reverse complement strand
ACCCTGTAAAAGTCAAAAGGCGCAATATTTATCTTAAAAAACTCATCTTGGGTTAATTCTAGAGTTTTCTAGAAGCATTTGTTACGTGGATTGTTCGCTCCAAGTGGTTCATGCATCCCATAATAGGAGGAACTAATCCCTTGTTGAGAGAAGCTATCCCTTTGAAGGAGGACTCTATCCCTTTGAAGGAGGAGCTGGTAACTGATCTCCATTGCACTATAAATTGAGGCATTGGGTCAGTGGCCAGGGAGGTTAGAAGCTGAACTTTTGAGGGTAAATGCTAGTGATATCAAGACTTCCTATTTGAGCTTAAGAGGAGAGATCACATACCTTTTTGGCTTCATTGGGGAGTGAGTGAAGCTTGTCAAAGTAGAGGAGACTTCTTGTTGGACCCTAGGAGGAGCTTGTACAGTGTCAAGGCAAAGGTTGTAAGGTTCTTCTCCTTTTGAATTAATACAATCAAGCTCATTTTTCTCAACAAGTATCTCATGTTATTTGTTTCATGGACTCCTTGACTTTCATGTTAAATATGTTTTATAATATTCGATATTCAGGTGCTATTTAATCATTTTCCTTGTTTGTGCTTGCAGGTTCACGACAAAGGAACTTACTTGGATTAAAGGAGCGAAGGCATCCCCAAACTTGCGTTGGACATGAGGTAGGCCTTAAAACACATTTGTTTGTGATTATTTATAAAGCGCATTTAGAGAAAGATAGTGTCTGGTTGGTTTGTTTTTCATTACGTCTTCATTAGATTCTAGGAAGGTCTATCTTGTCCGTAAGATCGACTCATTCCGCGTGACAAAATGGCGACTCCACTGGCGATTTGATTGTTTTCCTCAGTTTTCTTTGACTTGAGAAACTTCCCTTTTTTTTTCTGTTTTTGGCTTGTTGTGTGTGGCTTTGGGTAGACTTAGTGGATTTAGCTTTGTTTTTTATTTTTCATTACTTTGGTTGAAGTCCGCAGTCTGCACTTGTATCACAGTGCATACCTGTACGCACTTTTACTTTGTGCACATAGCGTACCCGCACCTGGGTAAACTCTGCAACTGTGTACCCTGCTAAATTTTTGAAAATTTTGACTTTTGCTCTTTCAATTAGTTTTATTTTGTTTTTCTAGTGGTTATCCTCTGCCCATACCTGCATGTGACTGGTTGAAATCTTTCCTTGGTTTAATTTCATTAGCATTAGGGTTTTAGGTGAAATTCCTAGAAGTTTTGCTTGTTGGGTTTGTTTTTCGATTTGGTTTTGTAGTGGCTCTGAGCTTAGAGGCTGTAGGGACTTCAGATCACCTTAGTGTCTACCAGTCTTCTTGAGAGTCTGACCATTTTTGAAATCTCCCCTTGTTGAGAAATCCGCTTTGAGTTTTCTCTTTTCAAAACTTCGATAAGCTTGTGATTGAAAGTTTGGATTTTCATTTTTAAAAAGGAATACATAATTTGTTGTTCTTGACTTTTTTGTGATTCTGAACAGATTAGTCCTTGGTTTTCTTGTGACCAAGTAAAACATCCTCAAAAAGATTTTTTGTAAGTTTTTTACTTCAAATAGGGTTTTGTTAGTTTGTAGATCTTAAGTTTGCTTTATTCAATAGTTTTCTCAAATATTTGCTTTAGTTATAGTTTTTAATGTTTTTAACGAAAAATGAAAGGTCTCTTTTGGAAAAAAGCTTGTTCTTAGTAGCATTTGAGTTTTCGAATGAAAAGAGAAATTCTTGTGGAAATAATTAGTTGTCTCGTTTTTGAGTGCATTGAAACGAATACTCTTCTTTTGATTTGATTGTTAATGAAAGAATTGTGTTTTTAAGTATTTGCATCCTCCAACTCTTTCTTAGCTAGAAATTCATTGAAGAGAAAAGATTAGTTAGTCATCTTAAGTGCATTTTTTTTGTGATTTTGTGTCGAGTCTTTACACCATAAGTTTCATCTCCATCACCTTTTGACTTAATCAAAAACCACTAAAAGTCACGCTTAATATAAAATCAATCTAGAAATTTTTTTTGTTTCTAGGTCTCTGATACACCAATATAGCTTAGGCTAGTATCTTGGAGTAGGGAGTAATTAACTCTCCAAGATAAGTAAAACAAACAAGTAGCTTATCTTGCAGTAGGAGAAATCCAATTGCTGCATTTATACTCTAGGAAAGCTCCTCTTAAAGGAGAAGCATGAGATCGTGTCGGAACCAGTGTGGGAATCAATCCTTCCTCATTAGGAACGACACTAGATATTCACGTATTACAAACGGTAAACCTCAGATTATTGTCGAGGAGCCTGGGGTCACTTGTTGGTAAACCTCGGTTTATTTCGAGGAGCCTTCAAGGGGATTGAGCTTGCTACTTTGCCCTTGCGTGTGTATCGGATCGTAGATTGTTCCCCCAGGTGTATTTGTTTCTATTGGTAACCTTAGTGTCCATATTCTCTAGGATTCTTCCTAAGGTGACGGTGGTGGGAAGATCCCACTGTACCTGGAGTAGACATCGGCTAGACTCACTTGGATTTTCTGGGGGGTTCTCTTCACTCGAGATGGTTAAAGTGGAGAAACTTGGTCCAGTCTATTCATTAAGCAGGTTGCCAGGGTAACTATTCCAACCGCTATTTCTGTATCAAACTCTGCGATGTTGGATTTCATCACCAACTAGTGTTTTCGGTCCGGAAAGTTACTGTTTGTGTGTGTCTGATCTCTTAGATGCTTTAGGCGTGTGCTTCAAATTTGTTTGGTTCTTTAAAGACTTTAGGTGATTTTCATTGAGATTTTACTTTGTTTGCGTGTGAAGTAGTTAAAAGTTTTTAGCTGTGGCTAAATTACCGAGACATTCCCGTAGACTTCGGGGTGAATCCCCTGAGTTTGTTAACGTGGCTGATTTACTGAGGACTTCTCGTAGACTTCGGGGTCAACCTCCCGAAGAAATACCAAGCTACATTGAAGGCTTGAGAGTTCTCGTATCTCCCAGTAGCGGTAGAAATCAATCACCTGAAGAAGGAGAACCTTCTTTGGTAGAATATTCTGATTCTCAAACCGTAGTAATTTCAGAGGTTACTGGTTGCATTGTGTCTACTAGTGATATAGGTGAAGAACCTGACGTGTCTGAACCCGAATCTGAAGTTGCTCCTACTCCTGTATCAGAGTTTGTTTCTCCGACTCCTAGTGGTCCTAGTTCTCCTAGGGTAGAAACCGTAATTACCCAAGATCTTCCCGCTGGACTCATAGCGATCGAAGAGCTTGCTATTGCGGATATCAAAGAAAGCTTCCCTTTTCTAGATAATCGACCTATTTTAGAGTTTAGGGAGCGTGAATCGATTTTTTATAGTCCACCTAGGAGCACTGATTGGTACCGTTCACTAACCAATCTTTTAGAAAATCCGGGACTCAGTTTTACACCACCTCGCATTTTTTTATCACCCTTCACCTAGAGATCATTATCCTACATTGAATATGTCTAGTCCGTCATCCATGTATTCCCAATCTCCGGAAGCCTATTTATACGGTGGTCCTTCTGTTCCTGCTGGGTATCAGTCCATTTATGGTACTTTTTCAGGAGCGTCTCCTCGTCCTATCGAACAAAAGTTGTTAACTGGAAGTAGTGGTACTAAGCCGTTGAGTGCAGAAGAAATTATGATGATGTCAGGTCAACCTCAAGGTGGTCAGTTACCACCTGGGGGGCAACCTCAAGGTACTCAATATGTGCCTGGGGGGAAACCTTAGGGTACTCAATATATGCCTGGGGGGCAGCCTCAAGGTACTCAATTTGCGCCCGAGGGCCAACCTCAAGGACAGTACATACCTACAGGACAGTACATTCCTCAAGGTCAACCCCAAACTCAATATGTACCCCAAGGTCAACCTTAGTACCAGTATGTACCTCAAGGTCAACCCCAGTATCAATACGTGCCTCACGGTTATCAACCCCAAGGTCAGTACCCATCTCAAGGTTACCAACCGCCTTCTGGTCAACCGTATTATCAACCTTACCCTCAACTCGGTTATGGTTCTCAGTATCCTCAAGGTCCATACCCTGGAACAAATTTGGTGTGGGATCCATCTCAAAATCAGCAGGTCTTGCAACCGAATGTGCAGTCGTCATCTCAACCTAGAAAACCTATGGTCGCTGGTCCATCTCAGCAACCCGTCCAGTCCACTGCTCAAACTTCTGCACCTTCTGTAGTTTCTCAGGCTGGGCCTAGTACACCTCGTACTCCGCCTCAAACGTCTGCTGCAACTACTGCAACATCTTCTCCATCTACCCCACCTTCTTCTCGAGTATCAGTAGCTCCGGTTTCTACTGTTCTTGTATCTGCTCCTCAGACCTCTTTACCTCAGTCTGGATCTACGGTCCAGACTTCGGTCCAGATGCCTCTAGGAAGTACGGTTGTTACCTCTCAACCTCAATTTAATCAACCTCTATACCAAGGACAGTATCAACCTCAATATGGTCCTGTTGCGCAGCAACCAACCTATCAGTATCAACCGTACCCTGGGTATACATATCAAAAATCTCAGCAACCCCAGTATGGTCCGGTTAATCCTGGTTTTCCAGGAGGACAAAATATCCCGAATGCGATTCCCATTCCTAGTTATCCTGGATATCCTCCTCCTGGGGCTGGTTTGCAGACCCCAAGTTTCAGAGACCCTAATCGTCAGTTACCATTCATTGCAACTTTGGACTTACCTCACTTGATGCGCCTTACGAATGATCCAATCAATTATCTTCCGTATTGGCCGCTAATGCCGCCAATGCCACATAAGTTGCCCAGTGACATTCCAAAATTCGAAGGTAGACCTGGAGAGGACCCATCGAACCATGTGATGACTTATCATCTCTGGTGTGCATCCAACTCCATTTCTGACGATTCTATTCGTTTACGTTTGTTTCAACGCACTCTAATTGGTCTTGCGGCCAAATGGTATATCGAATTACAGCGAGCCACTTTTTATGATTTTAGTCAGTTAGCTACCTCGTTTTTAACTCATTTTCAGTTGCCAGTCAGATATGACAATGGCACGGAGCTATTAACTTCATTAAAGCAGTCTACATCCACTTACATCTCCGATCATATCCATGAATGGAGACGTCGACGACGTTTAGTGAAGGTTTATATCCCGGATCAAATATTAGTTGAGTGGTTTGTAAAATCTTTGTTGCCTAATATCACTGAAGATGTAGCTAAAGCTGGAGTAGTTACTGAGGAGCAAGTCATTGCTCAAGCATAGTACCTTGACTTAGTTTACAGTCAGTCGGGTACGTTACACGAGAAAATCCCCAACCTACCTAATCAAAATCAAATCGCTGCTGCTCCCTCAGGGTCTCATGCCGCTAACGGTATGATTGGCACGGTAAATACTAAAAGTAAGAAGAAATCTTCTAAGAATTCTTCTCCTATAATAACCTTGCCAGATTCCTCGACAGGAGAATATTCCGCAGAACTTTCTGCCGATATTCACGTTGTAGAATCTTCTACAGCTAAACCTAAAAACGGTGGTAAGAAGAAAGGGAAGAAGAAGAATAAAGAGAAAACTCCAAAAGAGAAACCTGAAAAAGTGGAACCCTCTGAAGAAAAATGCAAACCTCGTTATCTATGTCTCATTTGTGATGAAGACCATTATACGAGAGACTGCCCTCATCGGGCGGAAGTTGCCAAAATCGTCAAAGGTTCCCAAATTCCTGTTGTCTTGAAGGATCCTTTTCTAGCTCAAGATAGTAAGATGATTGGTTCATCCTCTAGTGCCAATGAAGAACCCATCTTGATGATGTCTCATGTAAGGATTGCGACTCGATCGCAAGATTATGGCAGTAAATGTCATGTTGATGGAAAAGAAGCAGAATCTTCTTAGTCCAATCCATCAACCTCAGCTCCGATCCACTACAGATCGAGAAACCTAACCTGGACTTAGTAATCAAACCGCCCACTAAGGGTGTTCTTCGAAGGTCTGCTTTCAATCCACATGCGAGAGCAGCTCAGAATTACAACATTGTTGAGGATTTAGCTGTTTCACCCTCAGCAATGTCGGCTTTGGAAGTGTTGCAATCACGTCCAGCATAGCGCAAATTACTTTTGTCGACTATAGGAGATGTTGACATTCAGGACCCGAACCTAATAATCTTTGATCTAGAAAATAGTGCACCGCGTCTCCCCCATCAAATGACTGTCCATATTATAGTGATAGTAAAAAACAGACCTGTTCATAGGACTGTGATTGACGAGGGAGCTTCCACGTGCATTATGTCGATACAATGTTGGAGATCGCTTGGTTCTCCTTCACCCAATCAATCCCCGACAATTCTTAAGGCCTTTGATGGCCGTGGGTTTCATCCGTTCGGAATTTTACAGGATCTACCCATAGGGGTTGAAGGAAAAACCGTTAATCTAGATGTGGAGGTGGTTGATGCCCCTCTAGATTACAACCTTCTCTTGGGTCGTAGTTGGTCTTACGCTATGACAGTTGTTGTCTCATTGGTCTTTCGGCTTATAAAGTTCCCTCACAATGGAAATATCATAACTATAGACCAACTGTCATACTTTTCATCCGACCCAGCCTCTATTGAGATCATTCAGCATGTTGGTAAAGCGACGATCCCTTATAAGGATGTTGGTGTAGGGTTAGTTAAAGATTCCAGTTTACTGGGAACTTTTCCTTTCCCTCCTATCAATGCATCGTCTTCTACTACAACTATTCATATGATTTCATCAGGAACCATCATTCATGATGATCCTTGGATCATACCTTCTGAAACTGAGATAGACTCATTTGGTATTCTTATGCCTTTGAGTCCGTATGAACTTGCATATCAAACCGTGCAGTCGTTTTCCGACCCAACATCAACCCAAATCGACTTAATGAATGAGGTCCATGAAGAGTCATTTTCGACATCAAACTCGGAATTAAGAACGTTTTCCGAATTTGTTCAATCAGATGAGAAAATTCGTGAAATCCTATGTGTCGATGAGTTACCATGGGAAGATCTACATCACAGATCTTCGTTTTTACCCGAGAGCGATCATTTTGAAAATGATTTTTCATCAATATTTACAACTGAATATGTTAAGGACGCTCAGAATCCAATGAAAAATCTTGATTTCGAGTTAAACTTGGGAAATATTTCTCGAACTATTCCCCTTGACATTTCAGTTAAGCTTGGAATTGTTGAACATGTTCATATAGGTGCCTCTTGTACGGAAAATGAAATTCAAACATATAAGGCCCTATTTCAAGAATTTTGCGATGTGTTTGCCTGGTCCTATGAGGAAATGCCAAGAATTGACCCAGCAATCATAGTTCATGAAATTAAAACCTACCCGGACGCTAAACCCGTTCAGCAACGTCTGCGTCAAATTCACCCAAGAAAAGTTGCTGCAATTAAAGCAGAAGTTGAAAAATTATTGAAAGCAGGTTTCATTTATCCAATTCCGTTAACGGATTGGGTATCGAATATTGTTCCCGTGAACAAAAAGCAAGGAACAATAAGAATATGTATCGACTATAGGGACATTAATCGAGCATGTCCAAAGGAAAATTACCCTACTCCCTATATCAATCAAATTATTGATGATTGTGCCGGCAGTGAAATTTTCTCCTTTATGGATGGCTTTTCCGAATACAAGCAAATCAATACTCTGCCTGCCGATCAACCAAAAACGGCATTCATTTGTCCGTGGGGGACATTTTCTTATTGCAAATTACCTTTCGGCGTTAAGAATGCCGGCGCAACTTTTCAACGGGCCATGTATTACGCTTTTCATCATATAAAACACATTGTGCAACCCTATCTCGATGACTTGCCTGCTCATTCATTAGATCGAGCTGATCACCTCGTTCATTTACGAGCAATCTTTATGAGGTGTAGGCATTATCGAATTCGGTTGAATCCCCACAAGTGTGTCTTTTGCATTGAAACGGGTCGATTGCTAGGATTTGTTGTTTCGAAAGCCGGCATTCACGTCGATCCTTCGAAGGTCGAAGCTATCATCAAATTTCCTCCTCCTTCGAGTCTTCGCCAACTGCAAAGTTTGCAAGGGAAAGCAAACTTCTTACGTTGATTTATCCCTAACTATGCCGAGATCACAAAGGGTTTTACCCGATTGTTGAAACAAAATACTTCATTCTTTTGGGATGAGATAGCTGAAAAATCTTTTGATGCGTTAAAACATGCGTTGACCCATGCACCACTGTTGCATCCTCCCAACTACAACCAGGACTACTTGTTGTATCTCGCCGCTTGCTATTCCACCATTGGAATGGTGTTAGTTCAAGAAGATGAATTCGGTACGGAACATGTGATATATTACCTTAGTCGAACGTTAAATTCAACTGAGCTAAAATACTCACATGTGGACAAATTGGCATTGACAGCTGTTCAAGCTGTCCAACGTTTTCGTCATTACATTTTACTACGCAAAACTACGGTCATTTCTGATTGCAACCCTATGATCTATATTTTGACCAAGCAATTGTTGGGGGGCAAGTACTCTAAATGGATTGTCATCTTGCAGGAGTTTGACTTGGAATTTGAAAAGTCCAAGTCAAAGAAATCTTTAGTTTTTGCGGAACTTATGTGTGACTTCCCGCGTGTTGATACAAAAACTGTGGCGGAGGAGCCCATTGCGGACGAATCCTTGTTTCTAATTAGCACTTTAGATCCGTGGTATGGAGATATCATCACTTATCTCCAAACCCAAACCTTTCAGCCAAATATTTCACGATCAGACCGTTGAAAAATCCGATTCTGATCCCAACAATTCAAAATTATTGGAGATACTCTTTATCGTCGTGGGGCGGATTCTATTTTCCGATGTTGTTTGACTCATGAGGAAGCTGAAAGGGTATTAAATGACTGTCACTCTGGAGCGTGTGGCGGTCATATGTCTGGGTATGCCACTGCCCAAAAGATATTGCGCACTGGCTATTTCTGGCCGTCTTTGTTTAAAGATTGTATTACTGCGGTCCGAAAATGCCACAATTGTCAAATTTTTGATCGAAAGATGCGCACTCCTCCTGCTCCTCTTCACCCTATAATTGCCGTTGGTCCTTTTCCCAAATGGGGTATCGATTATATTACATGTAACCCTCACTCGGCCGGGGGGCATGCGTACATTATCCTTGCGGTAGATTATTTTACTAAGTGGGCCGAGGCGATGCCTACATTTGAGGCAGACGACAAAACAGCTGCAATTTTCGTATTCAATCATATAATTGCTAGGTTTGGTGTTCCACAAGCGATTATCACTGACCATGGGCGTCATTTTCGAAACGTTATGATGACAGAACTTACAGGCCAGCTTGGCTTGCGTCATGACAGTTCAACTCCTTATTATCCACAAGCTAATGGTCTGGTTTTTGCCATCAACAAAGTCCTAGTCATCATGATCCGACGGATCATCGGGATTCATCGGTTGAACTGGCACAACATGTTATTCTCAGCGCTGTGGGCATACTGAACCTTAGTCAAAACATCAACAGGGTTCACTCCTTTCCAACTAGTTTATGATTTGGAAGCTATGTTACCTATTGAATGCGAAATCCCGTCATTGCGAATGGCCATCGAATTACTTCCAACTACTTCCGAAGAGGAAAGACGTTTATTATACTTAGCTCAGCTAGATGAGAATTGCCGCGATGTTGCATTAGCGATCGAATCTCATGCCAAACGTATTAAGGCTCAGTATGATCGAAATGTAACCCCTCGAAATTTTTCGGAAGGAGATTTAGTCCTTTTGTACGATCAAGCGAATGATAAATTAGGCGCTGGAAAATTCGTGCCTATGTGGGATGGTCCTTTTGTTGTTAAGTGAAAGCTAGCGAAAGGGGCATATGAATTGGTAGACTTTGACGAGGTCTCTTTAGGTCAACCCAAAAATGGTCTTTACCTGAAGAGATATTAGGCTTAAATTGAGTGTGAAGATTTGTTAGTTAGGTTAGTTTTTCTTTTAGCTGGTGTGTTTTAGATTAAATTGTGCTTAGCTTAGAGATTGAGTTTTCCGTCGTTATTCCTGCTTATCTTGGTTTTACGTTTGATTTCGCAGATTTCGACGCCTCTTCAAACATATATTGGTTATGCTGATGGCGCTTGTCGTAGTACACGGAATATTTATTCCGCAACTTCGGTTATCTATTCACCCTCTGACGAGTTGGTATCTATGCATGGGGTAAGCCTCGGTCAAACAACAAACAACATTGCAGAGTATAGTGCAGTGGTGGAATTATTATTTGAATCTATTTCATTTGGGATTCGGAGTTTGACAGTGAGGTTAGATTCTGAACTCGTTGTATTACAACTTAATAGAGTATGTTAGCACCTAGGTTGTTCCCTTTGACTCCAAGGGAATATGGCTGGGGTAACCACTAACCAATCTTTGGATTATAGCTTCTAGCCTGACTGTAATCAGAGAGGGCTCTCTCTTTAAGGTTTGTCTCTGTTCTGTGGAGAGCTTAGGCTAGTTATGAAGTAAGGGTTTTGGTTTATGTTTGGTTGAAATGATGTCTTTCTGTACCTAAAGTGGAAATCTGCAGATAATGTTAGTCCATTGGGCAATGGAGTCTGTGGCTACTGGTTTTTTGAAATCTTGAGTTTGAGCAGCTGGAATTACAGGGCCATTTAAATACTTCATAAAACAAACTTGAAAATTATGATGGTGAAATGTAAACAACCAGTGAAAAGCAATTAAGAATTTTCCATTAAGCTGGGGTGTGAGAAAGAGATATATTCCTCAGGAGAACTTGAATTCCTGAGACAATAATCACTATGAAAGATATAGCATGAAAGGGTAGCAATTAAGAATTACACCTTTATTACTATAACTGAAGAAAACACTTATAATAGCTTAGATTGAGTTCAGGGTAATCTGTGATTAAATCCTGGACTATTCTTTTTCCTTGCCATTAACTGTAAAGCACAGAAGTATGAAAGAGATATGAATGATAACAAAACACAAAACAAAGAGTTGTAAGGAAAAACTTATTGTGCCATGAAATACGTAGGAATCCTGTAACTTTCAGCTAAACACCACAATGCATCAAAACAACACAGAGCTTTGGAAATTCCACCGCCTTTGTATTAATTCTCTGAGAATTCATAGTAAAA
>APFE031204385.1:63002-79956 GCA_000404065.3 Pinus taeda | reverse complement strand
CTGGGGTATACATCCGGCTGAAACAAAGACCTCTGAACAATCATGCTCCACACACAACAAAATCTTAATGCAGGAGAAAATTTCGGCCAACATTTCAAAAGGAGCAAACACCATTAAATCCCGAGATATGGAGAAGGAAGGAATCTCAAACAGAAAGATGTGGTATAGCTTTTTATGCAAAAGGACAATAAAATGAATGGTACATCGACAATGGATGCTCCAAACACATGAGAGGTTGTAAAGAGAAACTTCATTCATATAATGCTTTAGAAAAGAAAAAGAATGTCTCATTTGGAAATAACACTCTAGCCGTCATTAAAGGTAAAGGTTCTATTTTCTTGAAATAAAAGTTTAAAGTTGGAAATGTCATGTATGTAGATGGTTTAAAACATAACATGTTGAGTGTCAGTCAAATGTGTGATCAAAGAAATGAAGTGGTGTTTCGATCAAACGGATGTGTCGTTCATGAACTTGATACAGGAAAGACCGTGATCAAAGGTACAAGAACTCCAAACAACTTATACATACTCAAAGGAGGACAACAACAATGTTATCTACGCAAAACAGATGAAAATTGGTTGTGGCATAGAAGATTGGGACATCTAATCTTTTCTCAAATAAGAAAAGCATGCAGGCTCAAGGCAATTCATGATCTTCCAAATATCAGCATCCCAGAAAATACCATACGCAAACCATGTCAAATCGGTAAGCAAACCAGAGTTCACTTAATTGAAAAGGAAGGGTCAGCAAGTAAGCTTCTTGAACTCATCCATACTGATTTATGTGGACCAACAAGGAAAAAGTCACCTCGTGGAGAAGAATACTATATTTTGTTTATTGGTGATTTTTCTAGGATGCATTGGATAGGTCTTCTAAAACATAAAGATGAAGCATTTGAAAAGTTTAAATCCTTCAAAGCTTTAGTTGAAAATGAATCAGATTGAAAACTCAAATGTCTCAGATCTGATCAAGGGGGAGAATTCATATCAGATGAATTCTTTGACTTTTGTGAACAACATGGAATAAAAAGGCAATTCTCCACTACAAGAACTCCTCAGCAAAATGGTGTGGTAGAAAGGATGAATAGAACAGTTCAACAAATGGCCTAAGCTATGCTAAATGAATCTAGAACTCCTGCAACCTTCTAGGTGAGGCTACATTTGTTGTTGTGACTATTCTCAACAAAGCAAATGTTCGGGTAAATAGTAATCAAACTCCACATGAACTTTGGAATGGTAAGCCTCTTACTGTAAAACACTTTAGAGTTTTTGGAAGAAAATGTTTTATCAAAAGGACTGATGAAAAACTTGGTAAGTTTGAACCTAGAGCAGATGAAGGTATTCTTCTTGGTTATTCTTCCAGAAGTAAAGGATACAAATGTTATAATAAAAGACTTCGAAATTTTTTTGAAAGCATTGATGTTGTAGTTGATGAAGCATGGAGAAATCCGAAATAAATGAAATCAACAGAGAATTATGACAGTGAGGAAGTTGGGGAATGCTTTCCCGCATCAAATCAAAATGATATAAAAGAAGAAATCAATGAAGCACTAGAAGAAGAAGATACGAGAGATAGGGAAAAGACTCCATCCAGGTATGTTCAAAAGAATCATCCAGAATCTCAAATTCTAGGAGAAAAGGAGGCTACTATACAGACAAGAAGAACTCTTATAGGGACCTCAAGTTATCTAGCATTACTATCCTCCAACGAACCTCAAAATGTAAATGAAGCCTGCAAAGATGAATGTTGGGTCAAGGCCATGGATGAAGAACTTGACCAAATTGAAAAGAATGATACTTGGCATTTAGTTCCTAGACCTCATGATAAAAATATTATAGGAACAAAATGGATATTTAGGAACAAGTTGAATGAAAATGAAGAAGTTACTAGAAACAAGGCCAGACTTGTTTGTAAAGGGTATGCTCAACAAGAACGTATAGATTTTGAAGAAACTTTTGTGCCTGCTGCCAGACTTGAAGCCACAAGAATGTTCCTTGCTCTTTCTAGTTTTCGAAAATTCAAAGTATATCAAATGGATATAAAATCAACCTTCCTTAATGGAGATTTAGAAGAAGAAGTTTATATTGAACAACCAGAAAGATTCATTCTTGTAAATGATGCAAAGCTCTCTACGGTCTGAAATAGGCTCCAAGGGCTTGGTATTACCGCCTTGACAAATATCTACAACAACAAGGTTTTACAAAAGGTTCTGCAGATAGCAATTTATACACAAATATTGAAAATGATAAATTGCTAATTATTGTTGTTTATGTTGATGATATCATTTTTGGTAGCAATGAAGAATCCATGAGTCAGAATTTTGCTTCAGTAATGCAGCAATAATTTGAAATTTCCTTACTTGGTGAATTACTTATTTTCTTGGTCTACAAGTTCAGCAAACAAAAGATGGTATCTTTCTTTCACAAACCAAATATCTCAAGCAGACCTTGAAGAAGTATGGAATGGAAGATTCTAAACCAATATGTACTCCAATGGTAATAGGATGCAGTCTCAGCTCTAACGATGAATCGCCAGCAGTAAACCAACCAACTTACAGATCTATGATTAGAAGTCTACTTTATCTAACATGTACCAGACCTGACATCATGCATACAGTAGGAACTGTTGGAAGGTTCTAAGAAAATTTAAAGGAATCACATCTCCAGGTAGTCAAAATAATCTTCAAATATCTTCAAGGAACTCGATACTTTGGACTTTGGTATCCTAAAGATACAGACCTTACTCTTCATGCATATATAGATGCAGATTGGGCAGGAAGTGTTGATGATCGAAAGAGCAATAGTGGAGGTGCATTCTATATGGGTTCTCAGTTAGTGTCATGGTTCAGCAAGAAACAAAGTTCAATTGCCTTATCTACAACTGAAACAGAATATGTGTTTGTTACATCTTGTTGCACACAACTACTTTGGATGATGCAAACATTGAAAGACATTTGGATCACATGTACTCCACCCATCTCCATTCTATGTGATAATACAAGTGCCATCAATATTTCAAAAAATCTGGTCATGCACTCCAAGACCAAGCACATACCCATCAAGTACCATTTTCTACGAGAGCAAGTGCTTGAACAAAAGGTCAAATTGGAGTATGTTCCCTCCAAAGAACAAGTTGCTGATATATTCACTAAACCACTGCCCAGAGAAACATTGAATATCTCAGACAAAAGCTGGGAGTAGTTGTTGCATCACCCTGTTGTTAAATCCATTTTTTCAAAGGAAGGTTATTATACACGGGTTTCATGAAGTTTAGTAGCGTGCACATGCAGGTTTTTGTGGCTAAAGGAGTGTATATGTTTCTCTGATAGAAAAACAGTGGGTCAAACTCTGATATGGGTTCTCTGTCTGATGTTGATGATCACAGTCTAACAATATGCCTTGTTCATTGATTTTTATTTGACTGACAAAGATGCCTTGATGAATGACTTGTTGACAATGCCCAGGTAGCACAGGTTCGGGGGGAGCATTAGCCTTCACACGCATTCTGCATTGTTGGAATTATGGTTGCTGAGTCCAGCTATGGCTTCAGATATTTATATCATTTTTGTTTAAATCATGTAAAGGTCTAGGGTGTGATATGACTTCTTATATATTTGAATGGGTCCTATTGGGCAAATTATGTAATTTGTACCCCCACTTTGCATGGGATGGATGATGTAATATTTGTTGTATTTTTGTCATGTTTAAACATTTGGTATATCCCCACTTGTTGGGTGATTGATGTATGTATGATTCATTGGTCATAAGGAGGTCATACTCACTTAGTTGAGTTATAGAGTCATGTTATTCTTTTGAATCATATCTCTGCAGACTCGGCATGTACTCAGGGGGAGCATGGACAACATAATGTATATCAAAGGAGGAAAGTTGCTTGGTCCACCCTTTGCCCTTGATGCCAAAGGGGGAGAGTATTTTGATGTGGCATGTTATCTCTAACAGTTTCTACAGCTTGCAGTAATCAACACCTTCATGGTCATTATCAAGTCCAAAGGGGGAGATTGTTGGCATTATGATATAAGTGTTGTTCTTGATGGAAACTCACTCACAGGTCAATTCAGTTTTCGTAAAAGGAAAGTCATAGTACAATGGGTATATTAAGAGGTAATAGGGTAATGGTATAGAAGAACAAGAAAATGGAACTAAGGTCTACTGATCAGAATAAAGAAGGTAAAGGAAAACGCTGATGAAAAGCAGTTTAAGAAGTATACGCAAGTCCACTTAGTCAAAATAACGTATACACGCTAGTTCACATAACAAAAAGAGCGTATACATATACACGCACTCCCACAGGAGGAAAAGAGTGTACATGTTGGAAAACCAAGGTTTTGGTGAGGTATTTGGTCCAAGGTATTTTGGGTCCAAGGTATTTTGGATCCAAGGTATTTGGTCCAAGGTATTGACCGTAGGTATTTCGTCCAAGGTATTGGTCCTAAGTGGTTTTCATCCAAGGCATTGACAAAGGGCCTAAAGCAATATAAGGAGGAGAAGATCATAAGTCCAAGTGTGCAAGTGTATGGGGTTCTAAGAAATACTTCTATCTGAAGTATATTCTATGTTGCAAGGGCTATGTTTGTGATTTGATCTAAAATACTTTGTGCACCTTGAATTCAATGTTGGATCAGGATCATGAGACCTGAAATGACTTATATTTGAATGATCTGATATTGGATGGGCTAGATCTGATTATGTACACTTGTTTTATTCTTTAAATGTCGTGATATGGGTTTGTCTGAAGTTTGGAAGTGCAACGAAGTTATGAGTTAATATTTGCAGATCTGTACGTTGGTTCGTCTCTACAAAAGCACGCGTACACACAAGTTCTACTCTTCAAAATAGTGTATACAAAAGAAAAGCCTCTTCTTCAAATTTGACTAATCTATCTGATCATTCTATTGTTTTATTGTTGTCTGTCAATGAAGTTTTCTTAGATCTGAATATAACACTGAATGCATAAGAATTTTGGTATCTGATTGATTGATTGAATAAGCGAGAAAGGTGAGCTCTGCTACTGCCTGTGTAAATCTCTGTAAATAGACAATAGATGGTTAGCATACTTCTATTTGGTACAGACTTGATTCAAAAATTTTATGTTTTATTAGTCTTGAAGGTATACACAGGATTGATTACAGGAAGTAGCGTATACATGTAGGTTGGGTTCAGTAAAGTAGTGTATACATTTTGATGCATGATTTTTGAGGTTGCAACTCGTTCTGAATGTTGAGGCAGGTTTCTAGGTTCAACACAGTGTTCTGGTGACAGCGATCTAATTGTTCAAATTAACTGATTGTTGGTTGATGTAGTTTGAGTTTCAAAGTTCATGAAGGGTCTAGTATGAAAATTTGATGAAACAAGGCCCTCATGTGTATTGTTGTGTACAAGGAGCATCCAGTCTGAAAATTTATGAAATGTGGTCCCTGGAGGAAGAGAGAAGGTCGTAGCCTTCTGTAGGTCGGCACCTACATACTAGTAATCACAATGGCGAGTACAAGAGCTAAGGGGTTATAGCTCCCTGCCAATAGAAGTTGGAAAATGAGAGAAGGTTGTAGCCTTCTGCAGGTGGGTGCCTGCGTACTAGTATGAGTATGCACTAGTACAATATTGTAAACATATTTTCTTATTATTAAAAGAAGACAAAGACAGCAGCAGTAGGTGGTTTTCACCCACATTGGGTTTCCACCTTAAATCTTGGTGTTCATGTGTGTTGCTTATGTGTGCTAGTTTATTCTATTTTTACTTCTCTGTTTAATAAGTTACTGATGCACTCGTTAAAGATCAACACGTGATAAATTGTCTAAATCACAAGTATACTAGGTGTACACCAGTTTCTCTAATCATAGTTGTGTGTACACACTAGTTCACTTCATAGAAGTAGCGTATATAAATATGTTTGAGAAAAGAAAAATTATTTATCAGATAATATTGATTCACCCCCCTCTCAGGATTATTTCCAATAGTCTCTCGCCTATACCTCTAGATATTTGTGTTAGGTGACAAATCCTCCTTATGTTAATTGAGGTAAATTTTAAGTTTATCTTGAATTAAGTTTCAATTTGATGGCTCAACGATTTTACCTGAATCCCTATAATGCAACTAAATTATAAAAATGAAGTCTTTTCATTTGATGAAGGCTAAAATAATGAAGAAAGAGAGACAACCAAATAATATATCGATCAAGCAAAATGCATCAAAAACACAACTCTTTATCTTTCCAATGCAAAATGCAAAATGAGATCTAATATTTCACTTTCACAAACAAATGCAAAGCCAAGATGCAATCCTAAGAGAAACAAAAATCACTTTTCTTTCACTAAGATATACTAATCTTTATCTTTTTCTTTTCACTTGGATTCAACAATGCAATCTAATGCAATGAGCAAAAGAGAAATGCAATCCAAAAAAACTTAAATGAAAATTTCATTTACAAATGGTTTTGAATACAAATTGTTTCAAAAATACTTAAATGAGTAAATCGTTCACTTTTCTTTTTGAAACAAAGAAATCAAAACAAGTATTCACTTTCAGGCATACAAAAGCAAACCAATGTAATCTATGCTTGACAATGGAATAAAAGAAATCTTCAAAGCATCAATATGACTCAATACTATTGAAAATAACTTCACATTAATGAACCGAAAGCAACTTGAATAATATGTCCTGACTGTAGGAAGACTCTTGAATGGAAGTAATCAATCTCAGAAAAGTAGACCAAGCAATGAGTAGAGGGTGACCTAGAGACCCTAGAAACCCTAGAAGGAAATCAAGCTTCAAACACACATTAACAAAGCCAAGAGACAATTGCAATCATACAAGCATAACAATCAAGACAAATATATTGTAGTTGGTGGGCTCCAGTATTGCAGCAATAATGCTGCAACTCCTGGGACTCCCTTCTTTATTTTTATCAACCCGGTTGTTCGTAACAAACTTGGAAGCGACGGTGCTGTATGCACAAGTACTAGCTCTTTCCGCAGCTGTCACTTGGTTAGCCGGCACAAGTCCGCTAGGGGCTTTATCCAACTTCTATGAGTTCTCAGAAGAAGCTTTTAAGTGATGGATGAAAGCTAACTCAAAGGAAGCTAATCTGTTTGCGAAAAGAAATTGAAAGCCAAAAAGAAACGCAAACCCTAGCAAACCCTAATTCTACCAGCTAGTCCTACTGATGCAAGAATGAGGATGCAAACTACTGGAAGAGGCGTCATTACTTCCATGAAGGTAAAACACATGTGTCTAGACTACCTTTGTCCTAAGAAAGCATCTTTTTGTATTTTTTTGATTAAGTGTTGATTTTCACATGCATATGCTTGAACTGTGCTTTACTGTGCAGAGGTGGATCAAGGAAGAGGGATGCTTGGAAATGGTTGGAGAGGTTCAGAGAGGGTCTAGGGAGTCCCTAACACTCTTCCTGAGAGTTTCACAAGGTTTGGCTATCAGGAAACCTCACTTGTGAGCTTCTACAGGAAGTCTGCAGGGGTTCTACAGGATGTTTCAGAATTTCTACAGGATGTTTGGAAATTGGTTTTTAGGGGATGGATGAGTGAGGGAAGGTGCATGGATGGATCTGGAGGTAGGATAGGGGTCTAAAAATGGCCTAAGGACTGGTGGGTGGATCGGTGAAGAGATGTAGAAGGTTGACTTGGCTTAAAGAAGGCTAAGGCAATGATGGGTAAGGAGGTAAGGCTTCGTGGACAAAATGGATAGATGGGGAACGAGAAACTTAGCTAAGAGACAGAACAAGTGGCTCAGATGATACTTTGGGTAGATGAATGAATGAAGAAGATGCCCTGCACGGTGTGCCTTGATCACATCAACAAAGACCTACAAATGATCAAATCCTAAACTTAGTCTAGTCTGACCATCAATCAACATAAATGAGCAACAACTTTATTTGGGAAGAAAACTTTGTACACCATCTATGCAAAGAAACATTTCAGATGTCTAAACCCATGACTAATCTCTACTAATAAAACAAGCACACTAAAGATTGCATAAATAGGCAAACTAGTGTTTTTGTGAGGCAGCACTGTTTCCTCAATTCCAGCCCCAAATCCAATAAGGATGAGGCGAAACCAGGAGTGTGGTTGTCCCTTTTCTTGGAGGTTTTGTTGTTATTATCCTACCAAAACACCTAAACCAAAGTCATTCATAAACAGTGATCTATTTCAGCAACATAACAAAATCTACTTAACAGAAATATGTTCAAATGCATAAAGGAAAACAGTGATACGTAAAGGAAAAGTAACAATATAGAAAGGAGGTCCTAGGCTCTCAGGTTGGGCCCAACCCTAAGAGCTTTGGCTCCTATGAAAAACTCAAATTCGATAGGAAACCAAACTACTTCTCATTATCCAAAAATAATCATAACAGTCATGCCAAAAATGGCTACAAAGAAACAAAATAGAGCTGCAGCACTGAGGTGCAACGTACACAATAGTTTCAAAAGTCTTTTTACGAAGGCTGAGGCCTCAACATTTATAGATCACGAGGGACATAGCTAACCACCTTAATTTGTGGAACTCGGTTGTCAAACTGTGAGTTAAACAGTCCCTTTCTAAATGCTGCTTGGCTGCCTTCTAGATTCGGTTTGGTGGTCTTTGGAGCTCGGAGTTGGAGGTGAGGATCCCGAGGAAGGGTCAGTGAATGCCATAGGCACCCCCCCTTCAAGTCCTCACCTCAGGCTTGGCTGCCTTATAGCTCATGATTGCTTTCACTTTGCTCCAATGTATGTCAAAAACCTAAAATAGACACGTGTTAACCACCTAGGAAAAGTGACTTCCCTTATTCGTACCAAAGACATAAACATACTAAAAATAATGCATAAACTGTAGAAAAAGATGGATTTGAACAAGGACTGAACAAGGAAAATTAGGCCAAATGAGCCCAAATTGTTACCAATTTTGGGGCTCATCAGTAGTCACACTGGAAAATCATTGACAAAGGTTAAAAAAACACTGAAAACAAGAAGAACCCCTAATTTTCTTCTATCCTCTTGGATCAACACATCTGTTAAAGTAAAAAGGGCTATGAAAAGTAGATCAACACGACTGTAAATAAAAAATAAGTGCTAACATTGCTTCTATCAGAGCAGAAAATGAGCTGGGCAAGAAAACTAAGGAAAAAAATAAAAATCTTCAAGATCAGAGTAGGCTAAACATCCTTAGGAAATAACAAGCGACTGCAAATAGCTACAGTGATAGACACAAGCCAAGATATTGACAATTGGTCAAACTCATCAGAGAATCTGATTGAAGGAATGGATGGAAAGGGTTATAGCATCCCCAGTGGATTCATCATTCTATTGTCTAGGTGAATCCTCTCTACGGATAGAGACGATCCCTCTAGCCCAATGAGTGGGACTAGCAACCTACGTGAAAATCTACTAGGACACTTTCCTAAATTACAATTGAAATGAGGGAAGGGGAAGATGCCCTACCTCGTTCTGATGTTATAACATACTCCTTTATTGAAGACCTCGAATTTCTTGTGCCTCAACTCATGTCTACTGCTCACAGCATCTGGATACCTGCACAAGAGATCAAAGACACAACAAGCATAATCGAAAGTAATCCACTTAACATATCAAGGAGCATTAAGATAAATGATGCATTAACACAAAAAATTATGGAAAGTGCACCAAAAGTTATATATATTAATGAAATAAAGGAGGAAGCATACAACTAAGCCTTAATGTCAATAAGCTCTCCTTAGTGAATGTCCAAGTCCAAGCTCAATCTCTCCAAGCACTCCTTCTCCAAGCCAAATGAGTAGCATGTAGGCACTATCTCAGCATAAGGATGTAAATAATCAGAGACCAACCATTTGGGAATGGGAGAGGATGAATATATAGGCATGGAGAGGGAGTTAGGATCTCTCCAAAAATAGGGGAAGGCCCTCATCTCAAGGAGGTAGCTCATAGGAATAAGATCAAAGGGAAATATTGGGAGAATTCAACTAGATCCACACCGAACAATCTTCAACTCATTGTTCTGGAAGCCTCTAGATCACGAAGCTTCTTGTCCTCTTTAGGAAAAATTTCCTTTTAGGGATCAGCGTGGGTATCCAAGCAAAAAGTGTGTTGGCATTGCGAGGCTAGTATAGTTCAACTAGTGATCAGCATGGGTTTCCAGTGACAAGGTCGCACTAATATTAAAATTAGGGTTTTAGAGATCGCTTCTTCAGGGAAGGCTCAAGGCATTTTCCATCAGTGTTTTAGGGAGGATCTAAGCTACATATCAGGATGGTTATACTGCATGATTGCCAAGTTTTGGGCACTTTGGGGTATGACATAGGGAAGTGCATGAGGTGTGATAAAATATTGTGTAACAGATGGCAAGTTGCATTGTTTTTCCCTAGCACTTCTAGTGCGGGATTTGATATGAAAAATCATGTTGAACCTTTTTTGATAGGTTTTCACAAACTAGAGGAAAAGCTTCATGCACTAGAATCTTCGAGAACAACGAGTTGGCTTTGGTTGTTGTTGATATGGTCGAGCTCTCCCATTTGGACCTCTTGATCTTATCATCATGGGATTTCCCCTTGATATGTGGACCTTCCTCCTTCCTTTTTGGATCCCTAACTCCCTCGTCCTTCCTATAAATCAACTCCCTTCCATCCCCAAATGGTTGTTCATTGATTGTTGCATTCCTATGCTGAGATTATGCTTACATGTTGCCCAATCTAACTTGCAGAAGGAGTGCTTGAAGAGTCTTTTCTTGGACTTGGACATCCACCAAAAGAATGTCTCCAACATCAAGGCATAGGTTGTATGCTTCGCTTTTTAGCATATTAATATACATCTAATGTTCACTTTCCATAATTGTGTAAATGTTTATGCTTTTAGCTTAATACAACTTGATATATTAAGTAGTTTATGTTTGATGTATGTCATATATGCTCTTGTATATTGCATAGCTCGTTGATCTTCCTTGCAGGTACTCGCACGTGAAGAACAAGTAAGAAACGAGGCCTAGTGTGAAAGGACCAAAGTCATCTCCAAAAGGATTGAGCAATTAGCATCAGAGCGAGGTAGGCCACTCTCTCTCCCTTTGCATTTGTTAAACATAAGCTAGGAAAGTGTATGTTAGTTTGTTTAGTTTGTTGCTAGACCCACTCATTGGGCTAGAGGTATCGCCTCTGTCCACAGATAGGATTCAACTTCACAACACACTGGTTACTAATACATGGCTTAAGGTGTCTCATTTGCAAAGTTTGTCCTAGATGGAGGAAGTTGTCTTAAAGCTCAGAATTTAAAAAAGTGGCGAGACACTTAGAAAAAACAAAAATAAAAATATCTAGAAAGAGATGGTGGAGATTGATGAGACCATGTCCCATTTAAACGATCCCACTGATTAGCTATATCTTTGTGGAAAAACGTTCACTGATCATGGATCTAGAGGCTTGCAAGAGAAAAAAATTGAGATTGTAGGAGGAAGAATGGTGCCTCAAAATCCGCACAATTTGGATTGAGGTTGTGGATAAAAACATGAAATTATTCCATCATTTTTGTTCTTAGCACAGGATTTAGAACACCATTTGGGATATCACACATGATATGAATAATACTTTTTAAAAATTGAAAGAACACAAGGAGGACATTCACTTTTTTGGATAATTCTATCAAGATCAATTGATAATGGATGTCAAAAACCAATATGAATGCATTCAATTCTATCCTTAAATGTTCTTGAATGAGGACGATGCCTTTTTCAAAGGTTCAACCACAACACATGAGGTTTCTTTTGTACTTAATTATTTCACAAAAGACAAGTGTCTAGGTCCTGGTGGTTGGACTATAGAGATATTTACCCATTTATTTGACATCATGGGTAATGAATTGTTGTAGATGGTTGAGAAGTCCCAACTAAATAGAAAAATATATAGGGATATAAATGTGACTTTCATCACTCTTATTCCAAAGATTATGAAGCCTTCTACTTTCTTTTATTGCAGGCCTATTTCCTTATGAAACATCATGTATAAATCAATCTCCAAGATTACTGCTAACATGCTCAAAATCAAACTCTTTGAACATATCTCTCTTGAACAATTTGGTTTTTCGTAGAATAGATAGATACACGATGTTGTTGATATCGCCCAGGAGAGTTTACACTTTGATAAATCCAAGAAAATGGAGGTTATCATATTAAAATTGGATCTGCATAAGGCCTATGACAGTGTGGACTGGACATTTCTATGAACGATTATTCACAAGATGAGATTGTCAGCTGGGGTTGTTAAATGGATCCTAACATGTGTATCCATGGTATGCTATGCATTTATTATAAATGGTGTCCCATCAAAATTTTTCCAAGCCTCCCAAGGACTTCATCAGAGTTGCACATTATCACCCGTATTATTTCTCTTGGTAATTGATGTCCTATGTCATCATATTTCTATGGCTAAGGTGGATGGAGTATTTGGAGGTCTTCCCATCACCAAAAAATTCCCAGTCTCACATATGTTGTTTAATGATGATGTTCTAATATTTGGTCAAGTATCGGTGCATCAATGGGGACAATTGTTCCATATCTTACTGCAGTTTGGTGACACATTACGCATGTACATGAATAAGATAAAATTGATTATAATCTATGTGTCTATAGACTTAAAGAAGATTAAGGAAATTGCCAACATTTTCTCAATAATTTCTCTCCATTGTAACCGGGTTTCAAACACCTTTGTTTCTTTATGAAACCATATAAATAGCTCAACAAGGATTGGAACTAGATCATTTAAGAACTTCATGACAAGCTGGCATCTTGGTTGTACAGATGGTTATTGAGAGGAGTCAGACTAATCTTAACACAAGTCATTTTACAAAATATATTATTATACTGGATACACTTATATATGATGTCGAGGCCCATCATCAAGACAATTAACTCCATCATTTCAAATTTTCTTTGGTCTGGTGCAAAGGTAGATCATAAATTTCATCTGGTGCTACTGGAGGAACTTACACGAAATAAGGCAGCTGGTGGACGGGGCCTAAAGAATTTGGAAATATTTTGATGGTCCCTGATGGTGAAGAATTTTTTATGCTCTTTATTCGGTTTGGGCATCTGACAATCCATTATATAGGAAAAATATTTGAAGAGTTATGACTACCTCACTTGGCTCATAAATGGTGCAGGCCACCAAAAAAAATTTTCAATAATATGACATGGCTTCATGAAAATAAAAATATGTCTTTTTGGAAATCTACGATGGGAGATTGGAAATGGTTCGATAGCCGAAGTTGGACCTAATCCCATTTGTGGTATCCATGGTGAACATTCTCTTCCTATTGATATTTTAACTCATCTACATGGTATGGGCATTATGCATATCTCCCAAATACGCTCTGAGATGAATTCAAATCTTCATATAATTTCTTGGAAGAAGACTGTAGAATTGGGTTTATATGGACATCTGGCTATCATTTGGGAAGATTACATCAACTAATTGTATAAGGCAAGTACCTCAATTTGTATGTTATTGATTCTCTTAGGTGGGGTGGTATTTCTATCCAAGATATCATTTCAGTTAAAGAAATATATGATTTCATTTCTTATAACCCATTGACCTCTCCATCGATGTGATGGTTCAAGGCTATCTAGTCATGGAATATGCCATTAAAAAAAAAAACAATTGGCTTGCGTGGAAGGATGAGATACTCACCTGGGAACATTTAATTAAAAGAGGTTTTCATGGGCTTGGTCGTTGTTGTTTGTGTAATAAGTCAAATGAAGAGGTTTTACATTTACTTATAGATTGTTGTGTTGCTAGGTCCATATGGGATAGGGTCTTAAAACATTAATCTTTAGCATTTTCGTGGGAATGCACATCAATTGAATCTTGTATTCAGTTATGGTGGATAAACTACAAGGGGTACACGACTATTTCTTTTTTCATTTTCTGGGGAATATGGCATTGCCAAAACACCTTTATATTTGATAATTTTCCTTATGATATTGACATAACTAGTTTTTAAATTTGTGTTTATTTTCAAGAATATGGTCTAATACCACACAAACTTCATGAAAGGAAGTCTAAATTCATAAATTGCATGGACAAACTACCTGTACGCTTCTTCGGCGGTGTTGTGAAATTATAGGAATGAGGTTGTGGAGCTCAAATTGTCCTTTTTGAAGATCTTAATATACAATTTAGCTAGAATTGCAGCACATGCACAAACACCTGGGAAAATTTTATTACACTATGGGGTCTATTATTTTGTGCTAGATGGTTCCATCTTGACACACTATTTATATTCGTTGACTCAAAAGTAACAATAGATTTGGTGAATGAATGCTTAACCTTCGCTCCTCCATTATTTTGCAATTGGATGTGCAGAATAAGGGATCTAAAGACTTTCTTTAAAGGGTTCTCTTTTACTCATATTTACAGGGGACAAAATCTAGTGTTTGATGCACTTTCGAAACAGGGTCATCGACATAAGATGGGTGAAATACTTTTCAATTGTTACTTTCAGGGTTCTTTTCAAAGCATGGGCTATATCCCTATCTCTTGAATCTTACATTATCATATACTTGTTGTTTTTAATGCTGATATTAGCTAATAGGTTGAGACTTTATTTTAGTTTCCTTTTGAATATTTCATGTGGAAAATCTTTTATAAGAGTTCAAGGACCATCATTTTCATGTAGCTAGCATTTGATATAATGTGGATGATTATTGTAAAATGCAAATATATGATTACAACTCTCTTTTTTGACTATTAGACATATCACAACTACATAAACATTTTTTTTAATCAATGGAAAACTCATTAGTTTTTTTATTTCTTGAAAAGGGCAACAAGTGTATGTAGCTTGTCTAGTTTTGTTGAAATGCATCTAGAAAACCTACAGCGTATCAAAATCCTAAAAAATTGTTGAAAATGCAACAAGAAAATCCTGATTTAATTTTGTCCTTGAATTAAATTAGGAATAAAATTGTAATTCCACATCACAAGACAACTTGTACGAGTTAACTAAGTTAATTTTTCTTAGTTGGCTCAGTTAATTCAAGTTGAGGGCCTAACTTGATTCATGTAGAGTGTCTCCTACTTTAGAGGATCCATGGTTGAGTTTATTTTGAGTTGTAATTAATTAATTCAGTTTAACTGAGTTAAAGTCAGTTAAACTAGTTCCAACTGATGGAGGAACTAGTAGGAGGATAGACAGTGGGGTGTTGCCTCTTGTGTTCAACCAGTTAACTGATGATTCACTCATAAATAACTCATACATGCTAGATCTGATAGTTACCCATTTGAGATTGGAGTGCAAGGGAAGTGTACTATTAATTGTATAATCATCCAAATTGTACAGGTGGTGCATGCAGTCAGAGGAAGGCCTATGAGGATTGCGCAATTCCAATTGAGGAATTTCCCTAATTAATAGGGGCTAATTCCCAAGGAAACAACACAAGGAAATAGGGACTTGGGAAAGCAGAAAATTGGTTAAGTATTGGCCTAGGCTTGTTTAGGAAGCAGTGAGACAGATAGAGATATTGCATAGGTTGCTCGGGCTTGAGCAAAGAATTGTAATCTTCTCATATTTTCTTACTAATGTAATATACAGATAGCAAGGGTTTTTATTTGTGGCTTTCCCTAGGAAATCAATGTGTAATGTGTTGATTGAATTCTTTCTCTTGTATGTTTTGTGATTTATCAATCAATTAATTGTTTTTGCTGATGAGTAGAGTAGATTCAAGTCTTTTGTTTTAGAAAATTACAATTAGCAGTTTGAATCGATAAGGAATTTCTACATGGTAACAGAGCATAAATCACTCTAGAAGAGGAGAATATGAGTTTGTCTTTTGCAGGTGAAATCAAATTTGTAGTATCATTCTTCAGAGTCAACAAGATGTCATTCTACGGATTGAGACTCAAATATTCCCTTGAGGTTAGTTCGAACTATATTGCTTGGAAGGACAGGATGAACACAGTGTTGGAAGACAACAGGCTAAAGGAATTCATAGACAAATATATTCCCAAGCTTCCAACAACAGATGCTCAAGATCTGGCAGAGTGGAGAAAATGTGTTGCAAAGGCGAGAAGGATCATACTAGAAGGAGTTCAAGATCATATTGTCTCGAACCTCCATCGAAAGGATATGCCATATGCAATGTGGAAAGCCTTGATCAACTTTCTTCAGAACAACAGTGACAATAGGAAGTTGGCACTAAAGGGAAAGCTTCAAAATTTGTTATGCTCTTAACCTGCAAATGATACCCAAATACAGAATATGCGAAGAAAAGATACCTAGAACACAGAATAGCAATGATTTTATTATTCAGAGAGTAATGTTCACTTGCCTCTTCTAGGGGGCAACATCCAATAGAGCAGAGCTCGATTACAAAAAAGACACGATGCTCCTCGCAGGGAGTCTCTATCCTTTATATATGACTCATACATGCAATACCACGGGCCAATACCATGATATTAATAATACCATCTATCTAATACTACGGCCCATTTGCAACTAACTACGATTCCGTTATTAATTGCGGATTAACCACTTACAATTATTAATATGGGCTTTATTGACTCTTGACTATGACATGATCCCATTACATAAATAAGGGGGTTAGGGTGGGACCCTAACGTGCCCTCCCCCTTAAGACTAGCCTTGTCCTCAAGGCTGAAGCTGCGAAAACTGCTAAAGAATAGTGGTTGGTTCCCAAGTTGCATCTTCCGGAGAGGTGTCTTTCCATTTGACGAGGACTTCCTTAATCATGCGGCTGCGCAGTTGCTTGACTCGTGTATCTCGGACCTGTTCTGGTTGAAGCTAGATGGACCCTTCTTCGTCCACTTCAGGTAGACTGGTCTGAATTCTGCAATTGTTCCCAATCACTTTCTTGAGGCATGAGACATGGAAAACTGGATGGATTTTTGCAGTAGGTGGCAAGGCCAACTTGTAGGCCACTTCTCCAATGCGCTGAAGTACTTGATAT
>APFE031204385.1:8754-61541 GCA_000404065.3 Pinus taeda | reverse complement strand
AGAAACTTCCGTCCAAATTGATGCCGGAATGGGCAATGGTTGTAATGTGCCAGGTGTGTTGACGGTTTCCCCTTTGTGACGTTGACAGACATCGCATTCGGTTACGAAGGTAAGGATGTCCTTTTTCATGCCTGTCCAGAAAAATGATCTTCTGGGGCGAGCATACGTCTTTTGAAAGCCCGAATGTCCTGCAATGGGAGATGAGTGCATCTCTGCCAAAATGAAACTTTTGAAGGTGGATGCTGGTGATATTACTACTCTGTCCTTGTAGCAAAGAATATCATCCTGCCACGAGTAGCCCTTGGTGGAATTTGGATCTGCCTGCAATTGAGAAATGAGTTGGGAGAGCCCTGGGTGTGAAAACCATTCTCTGCGAGCTTCTTCAATCCATTCTGGAATGGAGAGGGAAATAGCTAGCAGGGTACTTTCCTCCTCAAATTGGCGAGATAATGCATCTGCTACACTATTGTCTTTCCCTTTCTTGTAAATGATCTCATAATCATATCCCAGCATTTTGGCTAGCCATTTATTTTGTTGTGGGGAGGATAGACGTTGCTCCAAAAAATATTTAAGACTGTGATGATCTGTGCGGATTTGGAAACGTCGCCCCAATAAGTAAGGTCGCCAGGTTTCGACTGCATGTAAGATGGCCATCATTTCCTTCTCGTAGGTAGATTGGCCCAGATTCCTCCCACTGAGTTGTTGGCTTGTGAAGTCCAACGATCGCCCTTCCTGCATTAAGACCGCCCCAATACCTGTACCCGAAGCATCACATTCAATGACAAAAGATTTGGTGAATTCAGGTAGTGCTAAAACTAGAGTGGAACACATGGCATTTTTTAGAGCTGTAAAGGCCTGTTGTCCTTCCTCATTCCAGAAGAATGAATTTTTCTTTAGGATTTGGGTGAGGGGATTCGCTATGTGACCATAGTTGCGGACAAATTTACGATAATAGCCTGTGAGACCGAAAAATCCTCGCAAGCTCTTCAAGGTCTTAGGTTGAGGCCATTTCTGCATTGCCTGGATCTTTTTGGGGTCCACCTTAACACCTTCACGCCCCACAATGTGGCCCAAATACTCTACTTCTGCCATGCCAAACGAACACTTGGACATCTTGACAAATAATTTATGCTTGCTGAGCAGTTGCAAGAGTAGATCTACATGCTGAAGATGTGCGGCCCAAGTGCAACTATAGATGAGGATGTCATCGAAGAAGACAAGGACAAATTTCCTGAGATATAGTTTGAGAATGTGGTTCATAAGGCTTTGAAAAGTAGAGGGGGCATTACAAAGACCAAATGTCATGACCAGGAATTCATAATGGCCTTCATGAGTTCTAAAAGCAGTCTTGGGGATGTCGACTTCCTTCATGCGAATTTGGTGGTAGCCTGAGCGAAGATCCAACTTAGTGAAGAATTGAGCCCCATTAAGTTCATCCAGCAAATCATCAACCACCGGGATGGGAAATTTATCTTTGACTGTCAACTTATTGAGGGCCCTGAAGTCGGGACACATCCATCACTCCCCATCTTTCTTGAGCACCATGACCACTGGGGATGAATAAGGACTAATGCTAGGACGAATGACACCTGCTTCCAAAAGTTCCTTGATGATTTTTTCTATTTCATTCTTTTGGGTGAACGAATATCTGTATTGGTGCACATTTGGGGGTTGGGCCCCTGGAACCAAGGTGATGCTATGATCATGTTCCCCTCGCGAGGGTGGAAGCTCATGAGGCTTGTCAAAGACCAGCAGATGGTTATTTAAAATATGTTGCATCTCAGGATGAATTGGCAGAGACTTGGTTTTAACTGCCTAGATGGCATTAAATTGAGCTGCAACTCCATGATTGCCCTTTTTTAGCAATTTTTCCATCCTATGCGAGCTGATGATAGAGGGGGCTCCCGCTTGGAGTCCACAGAGGGTATGTGTGTAGTTATTTTGCTTAAAACTCATATATAACTCCTCGAAATCCATTGTGATTGGCCCAAGAGTGCGGAGCCATTTAGCTCCGAGGACAATGTCGCAACCCCCCATGTGTATGGCAAACATGTGGGTTTTCAACTAATAATCCCCCATTTGAAGTTTGACATTTTCACAGCGGCCTTCACATTTCATTGTACCTCCATCTGCAATTTGAACTTGGAAGTTAGAAACTGCTCGTACAAAACAATGCACTGCTTTTGCGACTTTTTGATGGATGAAATTATGTGTACTTCCACTATCAATCAAGACTACTATTGGGTGATGTTTAATAAAACCTCTGATTTTGAGAGTTTGAGGGGAAGAAATCCCTGCCAAAGCATGCAACGAAATAACTGTTTTGTCAGAGACATTGTCCTTTTGGTTGTCTTCTTCTAGTGGCTCATGTTCCTCCAGTGGTGGATCTTCCTCTGTTGAGTTGTAGTCAGTGGCATCAATTTGAAAAAATTTGGGCTCCTTGCATTTATGACCTAGGGAGTATTTTTCATCACAGTAGTAACATAGGCCTTGCTTTCTTCTTTCGGCCATTTCCGCAGGTGACACCTTTTGGACCTTAAGTGTTTGAGTCATGTTGTGAGCCTATGGGGGGCGACCTTTAGCGGAGAAATTTGGGCTACTGTATTGGGCTGCTAATGCACGTTCCACATTACGAGCTACCTTACAAGCCTCTGTCCATGTGGGAGGGTGGTGCAGTAGGACTTGGGCTTTGATAGCTTCTTTAAGACCGCTGATAAAACATTCCGTGTAGAACACATCTGAGAGACCCCAAGTGCGGAAGGCTAAAGGCTTCAAAAGCTGTAATATATTCATCCACTGACCAGTCTGTCGAGCTTAGTAAGAACGACCCAAAACAAGATAGATATTCCTGGTCAAAGCGGTCTTGAAGAGTTTGGCGAATTTGGGCCAAGCCCTAAAAGGTTCCAGTGCAACGTTGAAATGCCATTTCCCACCATTCCAACCTTTCATTGTCCAAGTACATGCTCCCTACATAAAGCCCTGAGTCTCATCATCGAAGATGTGATTTAGTTTGAAATACTACTCCATTTGTGCTATCCATGCCGATGGGTGAGAACCATCAAATTTATGCATATCCAACTTGGGAGGTCGCTGATTGGGTTGTGGGTGGGTGTGCCAGACGTGAGGAGAGTGGCTAGACTCACCCTCATTGTGTTCATGGCCATTATACGCCTCCTCGTGGGCTTGCTCCTTGCCCTTCGGGACTATTTTCTTGACCATGCTACATAGTTCGGTAAGCTAAATGTGGAGGTTTTGCATTGATTCTTCAAGTTTGTCCATCCTTTCATTGGCCATCGCTTGAGCTCTAGTTTCTACCATACACCAACCGAATTTTTTTGAAAATTGGGACCGCCTAAAAAAAAAAAAATCACTAAGAAGTGAATGGTACCACCATGCTCAGCCCGTCGTCCTGATTCTGATGGGCTAGATCACCATTTTTTTTTTTTTTTTTTTTTTTTTTTTTTTTTTTTTTTTTTTGCTGAAAACTCCTAATGGAGTTTTACTCCTTCCTTATCAATATTGTAGTGGCCAAATCCTCAAAATGTTAATGCGGCCAAAAGTCCTGCGAAAATTATACCCCGGTATAGGAACCCTTCACAACGACTCTGATCTGGTGGATCTAAGAGATCTGAATGGCGGATCTGATAGCTCTGGGCAGCGGAACCGACTGCTTCTGTGGATCTGATGGATCTAATAGATCAGAATGGCTGATTGGGACTGATGTCTACTACTGCTGCACCCCTTTGCACAAGCGGATCTGGAAGAGATGATGTGTGATCCCCCGATAAAAAAGGGAACTATGGTCTTGAGGAGTGTCAGGTGCTACAGATTGCAATATACATAAGGGTCTGGCAGTAGTACTCGGCCCAATGTTTCAGGGCTCTAACTAAGGAGGATCAACCGTACCCTTAGCCGTACAACCCGACTACCCTATCATACGAGCGAGTAATCTCTCCGAGTGCTGTTCTCGGTGTACTGTAGCCGCGAGACGGCCGACAGTTTATCTATGGTGAGGTTTCAAGGGAGCCTAGGGGGCTTCTAATATACCTAGAGGGTACATGGAAGACAGTCCGTACGCGGCTCTGTCTAATGTGCTACTACTCGAAGGGGCACCCACAGGGGTTACAAGGCACCCACAGGGGTTACAAGGGAGTCCAACAGACGTGACCACCTCTTGTATTTCCTGCGTGCATGCGTCCCCAAATCCGCAGGTTTATGCGCTCAACGAAAGATCTCGTGGTTTAAAGACGCCGAAACACGTCTCTAGCCAAAAAAATTTTTTTGCTAAGAAATGGAGATCCCACCGGCCCTGGAAAGTGCTCTGATACCACTTGTTATGCTCTTAACCTGCAAATGATACCCAAATACAAAATATGCGAAGAAAAGATACCCAAACACAGAATAGCAATGATTTTATTATTCAGAGAGTAATGTTCACTTGCCTCTTCGAGGGGGAAACCTCCAATAGAGCAGAGCTCGATTACAAAATAAGACACGATGCTCCTCGCAGGGAGTCTCTATCCTTTATTTATGACTCATACATGCAATACCATGGGCCAATACCGTGGTATTAATAATACCATCTATCTAATACTACGACCCATTTGCAACTAACTTTGGTTCCGTTATTAATTGCGGATTAACCACTTACAATTATTAATATGGGCTTTATTGACTCTTGACTATGACACAATCCCATTACATAAATAAGGGGGTTAGGGTGGGACCCTAACACTCTCTAACCTAGGAAAGGTGTTAAACAAATGTATTGAAATGAGCTTATCCCTTAGTCTCAAGAAGTACGAATTTTTAATGACCATCGGGACCATTCTAGGTCACTCAATATCCCAAGAAGGATTGCAAGTAGACCTAAATAAGATGGTTATCGTAAAGAGGGTCCCTACTCCTCAGATGTAGCGGGATGTCATAAGTTTCTTAGGCTTGGCTGTATACTATAGAGGATTCATAAAATACTTTCGCAAGGTAGGCTCACCCTTGTTTGGTCTATTGGCCAAGGACTCTGAATTGTTATGGTCGGAAAGCTTCCAAGAGGCCCTAGAAACCCTAAAGGACACGTTGACTACTGCACCTATTCTCCGAGGCCAAAATTGGGCTCTTACTTTTCACATACATGTTGATGCCTCTCACAAAGCTATAGGAGAAGTTCTAGGCTATTTAGATGACAAGCTACCTTATTCCATTTACTTCATCAGCAAGAATTTGTCCAAAGTCAAGTTAAACTACACAGTGAGTGAAAAAGAGCTTCTAGTTGTTGTCCATTCATTTAATAAATTTATACATTACATTATTGGTTACCAGACATTTGTACATATCTACCATGTTGCCCTTAAATATTTGATGAACAACCTTGATGTGAATGCTCAAATTATTAGATGGTTACTTTTGTTACAAGAATTTGATCTAAGTATTATTGATAAGCCTGGAAGAGAAAATGTAGTTGCATATTTTTTTGTCCAGATTGACTTTGCCTCTAGGTGAGTAAGGAATGGTTGATGACCAAATGCTATATGAGCATTTATTCACCATTTTGGTTCTCTCTCTATGGTTTTTTGACATAGCCAATTACTTAGTAGCTACAAAATTCCCTCCAAATCTGTCCTCAAAGGAGAAGAGAAGAATCGATTGGAAGCAATCTCTTCAAGTTGGGCCCAGATGAAATTCTGAGAAGATGTGCCAGGGAGGAGGAGGTTTTTTACATAGTTTTGGCTTGTCATGATGGGCCTTGTGGAGGTCACTTTGCAAACAAAATTATAGCATTCAAGGTACTACAAGTTGTCTATTACTGGCCCACTCCCCACCAGGATGCAAGAAGGTATACGAACCAGTGTGATCGATGCCATAGGATGGGGAAACCTACTCCCTGGGATGAAATGCCTTCGCAACCTCAAGTGAATTTTGAGCCATTTGGAAAGTGGGGCATGGAGTTCATTGGGCACATAGATCCTCCATCCAGACAGAAAACGTACATCATTATGTGCACTGACTACTCAACCAAGTGGGCTAAAGCCAAATCTGTCCAAGTAGCCATAGAAGAATAAGTAGTTGATTTCTTGAGGAAGAATGTGTTTCACAAGTTTGGATACCCTAGAGAGATGGTCACTAATTAGGGCTATCAATTCACCTCACACATGATTGAGAATCTGTTAAGCCATCATAAGATCAAGCCCAGAAAGTCCACTCCTTACCACCCTCAGGCTAATGGAAAAGTAGAAGTCAGCAAAAGAGCATTGGAAATCATTCTTACAAAAGTGGTTAGCAGCAACAGGAAGGATTGGGCAGATAGACTAGTGGAGGCCACTTGGGCCTACAACACAACTTGGAAGATCACTACTAGCTTCACCCCTTATGATTTGGTCTATGGGAAGAAGGCTCTGTTGTCCATTTAATTTGAATACAACACCTTAAGGATGACAAAACAATTGGATCTAAATGTCACAAGGGCACAAAAAGAGAGATTGCTCCAGTTAAATGGGTTAGATGAATTCAGGATGCTGGCCCTCCTGCACACAGAAGTGACTCAAGTATAAAGGAAAACATGGCATGACAAAAATATCAAAGACAAATCGTTTCAAGAAGGCGATTGGGCCCTACTATATGACTCCCATTATAAAGATGTCAAAGGCAATTTGATGACCAGATGGTTGGGACCATATGTGATAGAAAAGTGCCATGATAATGGTGTTGTTTAGATAATAACCATCGATGAAGAAAGTATCCCTTTTCTTGTCAATGGGTATAGGTTGAAAGTCTACAAAAATCCTTTGTCAAAGGAGTTCATTAGTAGCATCAGTAAGGCAGTCATGGTGATTGAAGGAGTCTCAAATTCCACCTCACCACGTTCTTGAGGTCTATTGAAGTATTGAAAAGAAAAAGAGAAAAAATAAGAAAATAAAGAGACCGAGGTGAAAACCTCCATGAGGCACCTAAGTCCCACTCTTAGGTTGAAAACCTCTTTGAGGCAACCCAAGAGTGTTAAAAGAAAAAAGGAAAATAGAAGACCTCTGGGTGAAAACCTCTTATGAGGAATCTAGGGTAGACCACCAGGATGAAAACCTCCTTTGAGGCAACTTGGTTTTCTTTCAAAAAAAAGGGAAAAAAAAGAGAAAAAGCACAAAAATAATGGAAGGGACCTTAAACCTACCCACTCATAACAATTTTAGTTTTTGCAGGTTTTCAAAGAAGATAATGGACACAGAGATCAAGGGCCAGAAAGAACTACAAAACCCCATGTTTTTCTTCATTAATTTAATCTCCTCCATAATTCCCATGTTCATTCATCCATACTCATCTCCAACAACATGAAAATTCAAATTTCAAGAAATTTTGTGCTTTCTATAGGAGTTTCTTGTAGTACTACAGGAAGTCCTGAAAATCAATAGGAAAGGCATTCCGATAGATAAATTATGATGCAAACCTATTTTGGGATAAATAAAAAAGGCCATTTACTTCACCACACCTCATCCAACCCCTTCATGACCATGTCAACCCCTGTGTCCATGAAAAGAAAATCAAGTTAGAAAAGAAAACTAGAAAAAATGAAGAAAAAAGAGAAAATAACATCAAAGAGGCATGCCACCAGCAACCTACCTCACCTCCCACTCCATAGCCACATCTTCCACTCATTCCAATACCTATCCACCCTCTAACCAGAGAAAGGACACAAATATTCAAAAAAGGGAAGCTACAGGACATCTTGTAGTTTTCCTGTAGGAAATCATGTAGCAGCCTATTCTGAAGAAAAAAAAGACTCCAAGACTAACCTTCAGCACAATGATTGAAAGAGGAGAAGCATAATTGCAGGCATAATGAAACTCCTCCATAGCTCAGCAACAACAAAGTAAGCCAGCACCTGCAGATCATCAAGAAAACAACCCATCAGGAAGATAAGATCAACAAAAAAGAAAAAGGAAGTCAAGAAGATTTACTTGGGTCATGAGTAGAACAACAAAACCACTCTCTAGCAGGCATCATTAAGGCAAAGGACCAACAGCTATGTCACCTCACAATACTCCCTCATAAGTAGAAATATGATTAAACTGTAGTAATATGTAGGAAGTTGATTTTATAAGTGAAGGTGGCCAGCTAACTTGGCCACCCTCAATAAGATAAGGAAAAGTAAAGTGTTAGTCAACTCGACATGTGGCAAGGTCACATCTAAAGGGGAATAAATAAAAAAGGTGGTCAAGTCACAGTGAACAGAAGTGGGTGATAATTACGTGGAAGGGTGGCATGATTAACTAGTAGTGGGACCAATGGTCCAAAAGGAGAAATATATACTCGAGCAGCCAACACATCACTCAACAAAATCATCAGTAAATAGAAATATTCACTAAATTCCATGCAAGGTATTGTTTATCTCGAGAGTTTGAGAGTGGATATAACCTTGAGGAGCCATATAAAGGAAAGTTTTGTTTCAGCCTACCTGTAGTGAGCACCTACAGGAAACACAGAGAAACACATAAATTTGTCACAAATGTTGTAAGATGGTGCATAGGGCTAGCAATTCAAGAATTCTCATCACTAGAGAATTGTAGACGAAGGTAGGTGTCATATCCCATGTGTTTTCATTTGTAAAGAGAAAAAGGAAAGAAATTGTCATTTCTTTTAAGTATTTGCAGTGTGCATAGAGATAGATAGAATTCTATGGAATATTGTTAGGGTAAACTTTAAACCTTCATCACTTAGAGAAGTTTTGGTGTTATAGCCACCCAAACCTCATACAAACAGGTTGACAGAGAATATTGCAACAGGTTTCAACACAAGGGAGCCCACAAGAACAACCAAAATACACCAATATCCTACTATGGTAGAAATCTTTACAAGGCATCAATGGCTAGGGCTCTTTGAGCTACTTAGGGGATATGATGATGATGTAGCTAGGGAATTTTCAATGTCATTCATACCCCTAGCTAGAGCCAGTGCCACTGCTATAGTAAGGGGTTTGTCAATAACAATTATCCCTGAGAGCATAAGCAGGATCACTACACTTCCTCTGGGGTTGTAGTGGAGAAAAGATGACAAAACTAGAAGCACTCTTCCCAAGTAGGGATTTTTATTGGAAGGAGAAGAACCAATTGAAGCTAAAAAGGAGGTTATAAGGGCAAGCATTCCATATCCTTGAAATGAAGTTAGCTATCACATCATCAAGTATATTTCCTATGAGGGTAGATTCAGTATCATCTATGGGTACCCGTTTAGACTCCTCCATGAGATGAGATTTGGAGAACAGATACCCCCTCATAAAAGACTTAGTGTGCCTTACTTTTTGTTACAATCAATGATAGACATGAGAATCAAAGTACAAGAATGGAAGCATCAACAGCTAGCACATCATGGATTGATCAAACTCATACTAGAAGATGCCCTAAACAACTTGAGAATCCCTATTATGTGGTCAACATTTGCATACTTGAATAAAGGAAATGAAATTAAAGCCATTTAGTATGATAGAGACCCTACTTCTAGTGAGGAAGAAAAGGGAGAAGAGCCTGAAGAAGAAGAACAAGAGATTGAAGAAGACGAAGAGCCTGAAGAAGAGCCTGAAGAAGAAGAACATGAAGATGAGCAGGTAGAAATAAATATGACAAAAGATGAAGCACAAAAAGATGAACAATGTCCTGAAATACAAAGCAGGGAATAAGAGGAATCTCCAAGGGTGTCTTTCGAGCCCATAGAGAAGGAGGAAACAACTACTTTAACTACCCTAACTACACCTATCAAATTAAGAGGAAAGAGGTAGAGGCAGACTCCCCTTTATTGCAGAACAAGGAAGAGCACCAGGATAAAATAGGTGAGACCTCAAACCCCTACCAAGATTCCCATTATCATAGAGGACTCAATAAAATATTAAGAGAAGTTAGTCCCTCTAGGAAAGAGAGGTAAAGAAGGCACATCACAACAAGATTCCCCAAGGTCACCAATCACCTCTTTTAGGAGGCTTGTCATCGGTTCAACCTCATAAAAACAAGTTAAAGAACCTTTGACCCCTTTTAAAAAAGAGAAAGGTCTCCTACAAGAAACAAAGACAGGCCTATAGGAAGCAAAAATAGTCCTACAGGAAACCCTGTCAAAACTACAGGAAACATAGAAGCAAGATAAGGAAGGACTGAAAGGGTAAAGCTAAGGAAAGGACATAGCAAATACTCAAGAAACAGTAAATGGAGAGTCGCAGGAGCTGAAGGAACCTAGCCTAGATCCAAACCTCATCTCCTATTATAGATTCATTGAGGGGGGAAGTGTGATACCACGAAAATTTTCCATCCCTCTATTCTTTGAACTTGAAAAGGAGAGAGAAAGGACACATCGTTGGATGCAAATCACTAAATAAAAAAGTGTAGAGCATGTAGGCCATATGGAGGAGAAGTTTATAGAAATGGGAAGAGAGTTGAGTAGAATAAGACACATAGAAAGAGTGATGAAATCTCAATAAGAGGCTAAGAACACATGGCTAAGGAGGAAACTGTAGAAATTCTCACTGTAGATTAACCTGATTATGCAATAGACTAAAGCAAAATACTTAATCTACTTCTACAATCAAACTTGCAGAAGCTTAATCGATTTGAGCAAGATCAAATAGAACACATATAACAGAGAAGAAGAATCAATACAAATGAAACACAGAAGAATACTTTGGGGAAAGCCTCAGCTAAAAACCCCACTATCTATATTATCATACAAGTGGAAATATCTCAGGATTACACAAATCTTTAGCTCTCATGACTATGCAACTCTCAGTATAATCCCTCACTGCTGCTCATAAATAGAATAGACAACTCATATGCCTTCTCCTCTGTCCTCCAAGCCTTTTATTTCCTTACGTAGTTTTCCCTGGGTGCTCCAGTTGTAACCTTATGTGGTACTGATCTCACACACTACTCTAACACACTATAAAACTACGGAAATCTCAAGGAAAAAATTCCTTCTGCATGCAAGAGATTTTCTTATAGGAAAATTCTTGCAACTGATAGTACATTGTGCCTACCTTTAATCTCGACTGGGTCTTTGTCTGAACTGACATGCATGAGTTATTTATGAGAGAATATTTAGTTATCTGGAGTGCACTAGTTTCATGCATGCATGCATTAACTAGCTGAACTCACAATTAGTTCCTCAAACTATTTGGAACTAATTTAACTAGACTTAACTCAATTAATTGAGCTAACTAATTACAACTCAAATACAACTTATCCTTATCTCCTTAATTAAGGGATAACTTCCTCAATCAAAGGGATAACTGTTGCATAACTTCACAAAGACTTCTAGCTTGAATTTTTCGAACTAATTAACTCAAGAAGAATTAATTAATTATTTTTCAAGCATCTGGTGAGACTAAATTCGAATTTTAATTATAAATTTTAATTCAAGGACAAATTAAAATTGGAATATTCTTGTTGCCACATTTCAACACTCTCTCTCAACAAGAAAGGGATTATCTGCCACCTCAACCCTGTCTCTATGGAACTCGAATTTACACTTTGACAATGCCTTAGTAAAAATGTCAGCATCTTGCTCCTCGGTCAAAATATACTGCAACAACATGATCCTCCTCACCACACAGTCTCTGAGATGATGATACTAAATGTCGATGTGCTTGGACCTGTCATGAAATACTGGATTCTCAGAGAGTTTGATACAACTCTGATTATCACAATATATCACAGTTGGATCCATCCTCTGATCAAACAAACCAACTAGAATTTTCCACAACCAAATGGCCTCACATGCTTCGTGACTTGCAACCATGTATTCAGCCTCTGCTGAGCTGAGTGCAACCGACCTTTGTTTCCTGCTGTACCAAGAAACTGTAGTTGACCCAAGGTTGAAAATTCATCCTGATGTGCTCTTCTAATCTAATGGTCTCCCTGCCCAATCTGCATTCGTGAAGCCCTATAGCTTCATTCCCTCTGTCCATCGGCACCATAATCCGTAGTGAGATGTGCTTCTGAGGTATCTAAAAACATTCTTAGCTGCCTTCCAAATCATCTTGGTAGGTTGAACCATAGCTTGACTCAGCTGGTTCATTGCATAGCACAAATCTGGTTGTGTGTTCACTAAGTACATCAGTGAACCCACAAGCTACCAATACATAGTAGCTTCTACTACTTCTCCTGAAGTAGCATCCTCCTTCCTCCAGTTACCTACTAGAGGAGTCTGCATGGGCTTGCACTTATCCATGTGGAATCTCCTGAGTATCTCATTGGCATACTTTCCTTGAGACACAAACAACTCCCCATCCTTCTACCAAACTTCCATGCTAAGGAAGTAGTGCATTAGACCCATGTGTTTGATCTTGGATTCTCTTGCAAGGTCCTCCTTGCAAGACATGATCAAATGATCATCACCTGTTAATATGAGATCATCAAGATAAAGAACAATGATCAGCTTCTTACCTTCTACCATGATGTGGTACATGTTTGCATCTGCTTCACTCTTTGTGAAGCCCAACTTGGTGAAGTAGTCATCGATCCTAGTGTACCAAGCACGAGGTGCTTGCTTCAGCCTGTACAAATCTCTCTTGAGTCGACACACATGCAACTCACGATTGAAGGTCTCAAAACCTTCCAACTACTCTATGTACACCTCTTCCTCAATCTTGCCATTGAGGAATGCAGTCTTCACATCCATCTCATGGATCTTCCAACCCATCTGTGCTGATAGTGCCAACATCAATCTGATAGATGAGTACCTTGCTACAGGAGAAAAATTCTCATCATAGTCGATCCCCTTGACCTGTGAGAAACCACAAGCAACGAATCTCGCCTTATGTTTCTCCACACGACCATCAGCAACTCGCTTTACCTTGTAAAGCCAATGAGAACTCACAATTGACTTGCTCTCTGGTCTTGGAACCACATCCCAAACATTGTTCTGAACTATGGAGTCATACTCCTCCACCATAGCATCAACCCAAATTGGCTACTGCACTAGTTCATCAAAGGAATATGACTCGATCTCAACACATTCCCCAACAAGGGCCATGTATCTAGTGTACCTATCACATGACCTCCTCTATCTGCACTGAGAAGATGGTTCTCCCACATTCTCTCTTGCATCCGACAACAATCTGTCAGCTTCTCTTGTGTGCTTCTATCCATCTTTGGAAGATTTTACTTGAGTGGATGTCTTCACTCCTAAAACCTCTGCATGCGGCTGATCTACATCAGTCTGAGGCTCCTCCCCCTTAGGAACCAAAAGTTCCTCCATAGCTTGTAGTTGGAGCTCCCTCTCAAGGGAAACTCGCATGGCCTTCTTCTCATCAAGCCTGAGATCTTTGTGAACCACTATCCTCTGACTGGTAGGCAAGTACACCCAATAGTTGTGAGGTGTATCAGTGTACCCCACAAGTATTTCAAACTCAATTGTTGGCTCAAATTTCTTCTGGGCATCTTTTGTCGCATGGCAATATACCGATGAGCCAAAGATCTTGAAGTGACCCACATTTGGTCTCTTCTTGGAGAAAGCTTCCTCTGGTGTCTTCATCCCAAGATTACGATGCGGGTTTCTATCTTGCAAATAGACTGCTGTGTTGCATGCTTCAACCCACAAATGAAGTGGTAGGCCTTGGTCATGTAGCATCGCTTGAGCTTCCCCCACAATCGTTCCATTCTTCCTCTCGGCCACCCCATTCTGTTGTGGGTTATGAGGTGCTTTCAACTCCCGTTTAATTCCTTTCACTGCACAGAACTCCTTAAACTCTTGAGAGACATACTCTCCACCATTGTCACTTCTCAAGGCCTTGATATTCTTCCCTGATTCTTTCTCAACCAAAGCTTTGAACTCACAAAAATTTGAGAAGGTTTGATCCTTCTTCTACATGAAATAGATCCAGCATTTATGAGAAAAATCATCAATGAAAATCACATAATACCTTTGTTTCACGGTGGATGCTGTTGAGAATGGTCTACACACATCAATATGAACTTGCTCCAAGATTGCTTTAGCTTGACTGTCTCAATTATGAAAGGAAGACATGGCATAGTTTCCTAAGGTGCAACCTTTGCATGTGTCCACTTGCTCAAGTTTACCTTTGGGAAGTCTGGTAGAAATTTGCTGCATTATCTTCAAGGCCCTATGATGCAAGTGGCCCAACCACCTATGCCATAACTTGCCAATGTCTTGGCTTTGCACCAATTCTACTTTCAAACTCAATGCAGCACAGTCATCTACCTCTAGCTTATAGAGATTCTTTACTCAAATCCCAATCCTCTTGGTCTGACCCATGGCTATGTGTCTCAGGAATGCCTTTCCTTTACTGAAGACAACATCGTAGCCTTTGTCCTCCAACATCGCGACCGATATGAAGTTCTTCTTCAGTCCAGGCATATACTTTACATCAGTCAGGGTGAGAGGAGCTCCATGCTCCCTCTGAAAATCAATTGTGCCTTCTCCTAGAAAACAATGCTTTCCATCATTGCCCATCTCTATGCGCATCTTGAGGTCTTTCTCCTCCAAGGTACTGAATAAACTTTTATTGCCAGTCATGTGGAATGAGGCTCCACTATCAAGATACCAAACACAACCCACCATCAATGAAGCCATACATGCGATGAGGGTAAAATCCAATTCAAACTGAGAGGCTAGTGCCTCACCTTCTGATCCTTTCGAGGATCCCTTCTTGGATTTCTTCAATGGACAATTAGGTGCATAATGGCCCACCTCATAACAATTGAAGCATCTCACTTCAGATTTGTCAATATTCTTCCCTCCATGGGAATAATTCAATTTGGAATGGGAAGCCTTCCCTTTCCCTTTCCTTGCCTTACTTTCTAAGGCTAGATTTTCTTCATCATCATGCTTAGATGAAGAACCATATCTGGTGCTCCTCCTAATCTCCTCCTACATCAGATCTGACCACAGTCATTCCCAATCTTGTAGTTTCTCTCTTCCATTCACTGAGTCCTAGTAGCTATTCCAACTCTTTGGAAGATTGAGGAGAGCAAGGCTCACCATATCATCGCCGGTTGTCATTATTCCCACACTATTGAGCTCATCTCTACAGGTGGTGAGCTTGTTTAGATATGTAGAAATAGCGTCGCCCTTTTCACACATGGTTTTCCAAAGCTTGTCCATGAGTGCCAATTTCCTTTGGTCACTACTGTTCTGATATAGGTCCTTCAATGTCTTCCACATTGAAAACGGAGTCTCCTTCCCATGGAGACTCGAGATAATATGGTCTCAAACTCCCTCACGAAGAATCCTTCTTGCCTTCGCCACACACTTCTTCCATTCATCCAATTCTTGTGCATTAACTACAGTTGGCTTGGGGATTTCTTGATCAATGAAATCCTTTAAACCATTGTCTTCTAATACCACTTCCATGCTATGTAATTTGAGTTGTGATCCAGTGCATACTCGAGTCTCAAGCCATTGAACACCATTGGTGAACTTTGAGGTGTGATAAGAATTCGATTTTGTACCTGCAATCAAGAACTTCAAACTTCGAATTTCCTTTCTCAGTATATTGTTCACAACTCTGATAATCTTTTCTCTGATACCATGTATAAATTCTCATTGTAGATTAACCTGATTATGCAATAGACTAAAGCAAAATACTTAATCTACTTTTACAATCAAACTTGTGGAAGCTTAATTGATTTGAGCAAGATCAAACAGAACACATGTAATAGAGAGGAAGAATCAATACACATGAAACATAGAAGAATACTCTGGGGAAAGCCTCAGCTAAAAACCCCGCTATCTATATTATCACACAAGTGGAAATGTCTCAAGATTACACAAAGCTTTAGCTCTCACAGATGTCTCGCTCTCAGTACAATCCCTAATTGCTGCTCATAGACAGAATAGACAACTCATATGCCTTCTCCTCTGTCCTCCAAGCCTCCTATTTCCTTGCGTAGTTTTCCCTGGGTGCTCCAGCTATAACCTTGTGTGACACTAATCTCACACACTGCTCCAACACACTATAAAACTGTTCAAATCTCAAGGAAAAAATTCCTTCTGCATGCAAGATATTTTCTTATAGGAAAATTCTTGCAACTGATAGTACACTCTCCCTGCCTTTAATCTCAACTGGGTCTTTATCTGAACTGACATGCATGAGTTATTTATGAGAGAATATTCAGTTATTTGGAGTACACTAGTTTCATGCATGCATGCATTAACTGGCTGAACTCACAATTAGTTCCTCAAACTGTTTGGAACTAATTTAAATGGACTTAACTCAGTTAACTGAGCTAAATAATTACAACTCAAATACAACTCATCCTTCTCTCCTTAATTAAGGGATAACTTCCTCAATCAAAGGGATAACTATTGCATGACTTCACAAAGACTTCTAGCTTGAATTTTTCCAACTAATTAACTCAAGATGAATTAATTAATTATTTTTCAAGCAGTTGGTGAGACTAAATTCGAATTTTAATTCTCAATTTTAATTCAAGGACAAATTAAAATTGGAATATTCTTGTTTCCACATTTCAACAACAACTATAGGAGAAGGAGAACCAATTGGCAACTATGCCAAGTCTATCCATGGAGGCACTCCAATGTAGGATGCCAACAAAATCATATGCCTTATACCTCAAAGAACAATGGCCATAGTTTCAGAGAAAACCCCTTGCACAAAGAGGAACGATGCATTTCCAAGACTACAGGCAGTTCATTGAACTTCGTGACTGTTACAAGTCTATTTGGGCACATCCCTCCCAAAAATTAGATCAGTGTAAACAGGGTCTATCAAACCCTAATTCAGTTTCTACATGTCCTAGACATGCCACCTCATTCAGTGCTTTCATCCATGAGATTTTCCTGACTTCGAACCTTGTTGAAGTGCTTCCTTGGGTCACCAGCACACCCCTGGCCAGGGGTAAGTTCTCCGCAGAGCAGGTAGCCCCATTTAAGGCTTCGTTGTAGAGCACCTAAGCCCACTCAAGCCTGCATTGGGTGAGAATCCTTGAAATGTTCATTAGATCCTGAGTATATTCCTCCTTTCTAGAGCCTTCTAGAAGGAACCGATCTCCTATCCTATCAAGATGAGCTTGACATAGGATAGCCTTGGATCATTTGAGTCTCTATCCTCTCATCCCTTTGAACATGGAAACTAATCATCCAATTACAAAAATCCATTCAATGCCATATTAATGACAAAACCACTTGCATTCATCTATAAATTGGCCTCCCATCATAGAGCCAAAGCAACTTGGAGATTATAGATAAATACTGTTGTTTTAGAGACTTGCAATCACTGTCAAGTAATGTTATGTTGGTGGATTGATGTTTCTATTGGTGTGATGAGGACTTGGACTAAGCTAGATGAGTGACATGAGATCGAACGACATTGGGTGTAACTTGTCCTTCTATTAATCAATAAAGTTGTTTGTTCCTTTTCCAATACTTTTGTCTATATCTATGATGAATTTATGTTCAAATGTTGTCGATTCCATTTGTTTACAATAAATAGATCATATGATTTGATTGTTGTCGTCTTCTGTTTATGTTGGTAGGTACCAATTGAGTGAATTCAGTTTGAGCGGGAGCGATGGGAGCAACTCAAAGGAGATCAAAGGAGGCGAAGCATCACAAGTAGGTTCTTTTATCTTATCTGCTTATTGTAGGAAAAGGTTAAACATCTTTACTTCATTTGTTCTAAGTGTAACTACCCACTTAGGGAAGATATACTTATCCGTAGGTGTAAATTTTGTATAATAAATTGGCGACTCTGTTGGGGAATGAACATTGTTTCTGGTAGTTATCCCTTGTCTTAGCAACACCAGTAGACTTTGCTTCAGTTCATTTGCCCATATTCAGTCATTTTGAAGCTTGTTTGGTCAAAATGTGTTCTTATTTGTGTTCTCATAGAGCTCTCTAGCATCACCACATCGTTGTTCTTAACACAGTGCTCTGCATAACAGCCTTAGCCTAGAGACAGTGATCCGCAATGCACTATCTCCCACTCAGGGCTACGCTAGTCCCTGTCAAGCCAAAAACCCATCTTTTTGCTTGATTTTTTCCAAATTGTTTTACATCTTGTTTATTGAATGGTCAATGTTTCTCTCTGTCTCTGAAGTCCAAATTAGCATTTATTTTCCATGCCCACTTTGGCTTTTTTTGTTCAATGTTTCTTTATGTTTTCTTTATCAATGTCGAATCAATCACAAAGTTAGCTTACATTGATTAGTCTTTAGTTTTCTGAAAAAGAATTGTCGTAAAGTATTCATTTCTTTGAAAAAGAAACTGTCGTAAAGTCTTTGTTTCTTGTGAAAAGCATTGATTGATCGTTTGTGCATTTAGTTTCTTTATGTTCATCTAAACATTACAGGAATGAAAAGAAAAACATGCATGATTCATTTAGAAGTTTGTGTGTGCTTGTAGGACCAATATAGGGAAAATTTGCATTAGATGTGCTCTATGCTCTTTGTTTAGAGATTTTGATTGCTCTATCCCTTTTAGTTACAGTTTTCATTATTTAAATCAAATGAGAAGAATGTTTCCCATCTTAGTTGCATCCTAGGAGTTTCAAAAACATCACGTGGTGAACCTGAAAGGAAAACTTTTAAACAAGATCAACTAAAATTTATCTCAATTAACGTAATGGAGCATTGTAACTTAATGCATAACATTTAGAGGTCTAGGCTAGAAACGTGTTCTGGTGTCATTAAACATAGCAATTGTCACTAACGGTCTACGATACATTCCAAGTGTGATACCTCATTCCACGTACGTAAGTATATCGTAGCTCATCCATGTACTTTTGGGTGTATAAGGCAGCATTATAGTACAAAAAGTATAAGGGAATGCTCTCATTGTGCAATTTCACATTAGACAACGCTAACACGGATTGGGCATCCACGTACTTCCGGGTATATTTGGGAGGACTACATTAGGTTGCTATCCATCTATAGGTAACTGAGTCATTCGCCTTGTATATTGTGATACACCGAAAATAGCATTTGGGGAGATTACCTACACGTAGGTTAAGTCCTTGGCTCCTCCAAGGCGGTATATTGCAATTCCCAGTTACTTGGTATTTCTTTTGCCTAGATTACCCTCTTTTTGTTTATTTCTTTTTATAATAAAATCAATCAGCAATCATGGAAGAAAATCAACCTTTACCCTATCGTTCCCATAGGATAGTGAGTAAACTGCATTTACCGCCTGAAGCTACACCTAGTTGGAAAAAGCAGTCTCGTTTAACTGAGTCCAGTACATCACAAACTTCTAGTTCTTCATCTAATTTACCAGAGTCACCTATACCATTATGTACTGCGATTCTAGTTACTCCTACTATTACAGGTTTATCTGCTATTGAAGTTGAACCTTTACAATTACCTGAGGACACTGAAAGTGAACTTAGTGAAATGGTAACTAAATTTGTCGAACAAGAAGTTGGTCCTCAACCCAAAGTTGTTCAACAAGAAATTACTTCTAAACTTGAATTTTTTCAATTGGAAGTTGATCCTAAACCTTTCATAGTTCAACAAGCAGTTACTTCTGAACTAGAAGTTGTTCAAGAAATTCATCCTAAACCCATTGTTATTTTACCAAAACACTTGGATCCCACAGTTGAACAACTAGAAGTTGTTCCCATACCGGAAGATGATCAACCAGTTTATCCTCAGACATCTGTAACTATTGAGACTTCTCCTTTACTGCAGAGTCAAACACCAGAAATTTATTACGAACCTGACGGTGAAATCCTTCCACCCTATTTGATTTCTGTTGAAGAGGAATTTGAAGAAGAAACTTCACCTAGAATTCCAACTCATTTTGGACCAGGGCTTTATCTTTATCCTTCTTTTCCTCGGTTAAATTAGACTGCTCCTCTTGAACCTGTTTACTTTCAAACTCCCATAGATTCATTAGGAAATTTATTGGGTCATTTGACTATGGCTTAAACAACATCCCAGACTGTATCATATGTTACAGCTGCAACAACATCTACTGTCACTACTTATTTGATGTTTACCACAACACCTGAGTCACATCTGTATGGTGGTTCATCCATCCCAAAGGGTTACTAATCATTATCTAGAACTCACTCTGATGTTTCTTCTAGTCCATGGTATTCACCCATGTCATCCACATGAATTTTACCTGGTTCTTCACTTACGGATACTGAATAGTTTGATCTATCAAGTCAATATCAAGCTGATCCATCTGGATACTGAGAAAAATATGCCCAATCTGTTTATTCTCCATGCTTTAGACAGCCACCATATGGAAGTATACCATCGTCTTTAGGTCCAACTTATTCTGGAATGACTGTTTGTTAATGACAACCTACAATGCTTGTTCAACCAAGGCTTATCTATTCATCGCAACCAATACAACCTGTTTCATCCATACCTACTATGCCTGTCATTACGAATTTACCATAGTTGCAAGCTCAGTTGATTGTATCTCAACCCTTGCAAGCGGATCCTTCAACCTCTTACCCTCAAGTTTCAGGTCTATAGACACAGTCTTCTCAGGCCATTTTACAACAACCATTTGTGTGTAAAATCCAACAATCTTAGGCTAGTTTACCATTAACTGGGATGACTCAAACTTATAATGGTCTAGTTTATCCAAAACCTGGTCAAACTTACATTGGTGGGCAAAAACTTTTGTATCAATAACCGTGGCAGCTAGAATACCAACAATAGCAATAACAATAGTACCAAACTTATCCTGGAGTTGGTCAAAAATCCTATGTTGGGTTTGGTTAACAACACGCTTACCCAAATTCTAGTCAACAAGCCTATGTTGGTTTTGGTCAATAGCAAATTTATCTTAGTTCCCAACAACAACCTTATACTGGATATGCTCAACAAACCTACCCCTATCAAGGTTACTAGTAGCAGATTCCTTATGTTGGTATGCAAAGGCCTATTTCCCCGACAATTCCATCTTACCCTGGTTACGCTCAACACAACCTAAACCGATAGTTTCCTTTTGTCACAACACTTGAATTACTGGATTTAAATCGGCTTACCAATGATCCCATTCTTTATTCAGCTTGGTGGCTAGTGATTCCACACAAATTGCCTTCTAATATTCCTAAGTTCAATGGAAACCTTAGAGAATATCAGTCCAATCACATTATGACTTTTTATTTATGGTGCTCATCCAACTCCCTAAATGATGATTCAGTAAGACTATGTATTTTCCAATGAACGGTCACTCGTCCGATTGCAAAGTGGTATATTGAAATACCATGATCTTCATTTGACAACTTCACAGCCTTAGCCACTACATTTTTAACCCATTTCGAGCTACCCATCAAATACGAAACTAGAACGGAATTGTTGACTAACCTTAAATAGACCACTGCTACTCACATTTCTAATCATATTCATGAGTGGAGTCATCATCGTCGAATGGTCAAAACTTTTGTTCCCGATAAGTGTTTAGCTAAGTGGTTTATTAAATCCTTATTGCCATCTATCACTGAGGATGTGGCTAAAGGAGGGGTTGTTACTGAAGAGAAAGTAATTGCTCATGCTCAATACTTAGACTTGATTACACCCAGTCTGGCATGCTTTATGATAAGATTCCAAATGCACCTAGACTAGCTTTTACTATTCCACCACCTCCATCCAGTAAGGACTCTCATGCTAGTGACGGTGTGATAGGTTCTTCAAGAACTCAAACAACATGTAGACCATCTAGTCAAACACTTTTTATTTCAAATCAAACCTCTAATACACTTGATAATACACTTGTTTCCAAAATAAATGGCATGCCATTTGACAAAGGTAAAAATGAAAAGCAACCTAGAAGTAAGAAAAAGGAGAAAACCAAAAAGAAACAAAATCCCCTGCCAAGAGAAATCATTTGATTCCTCTACTCCGGCTAGGAAACCTTGTTACCCATGTTTAATTTGTAATGAGGAGCACTTTACGCGAGACTGTCCTTACCATTCTAAAGTCTCAAAACTACTTAAGACTTCTAGTACATCCGTTGTGTTGACAAACCCTTTTCCAAACCCAAAGACTCATTTGGTTGCTATAGATCATGCTTCCACTTCATAAGTGCTTATTCTATCTGCCACTAATCCTAAGACTGATGTTTTGGTGACCACACGAAGTAAATATTATAGTAATCCACCATCGTCGTCGAATAACCAGGCTATAGATCAACCCAATACTTCAACTTCGACTTCGTTTGACTCCATTCGGCCACCCATTGCACCAGAGTTAACAATAAAACCTCTTAAGTGAGTTGTTCATAAATCTACATTCAACCCTTGAGCTCGAGCAGCACAAAATTATAACATAGTAGAAGACTTGGCTCAGTCACGTTTTGCTATGTCGACGCTTGAGGTGCTTCAAAATTGTCCCTCCCAAAAGCATGTTTTATTGTCAGCAATTGGTGGAATTGATCGAACATATTCTAATCTCGTAGTTTTTAACCATGTGGGTTATATGCTACAATTACCAGCACAGTTAGCATTCTTGATCCAAGTAAATGCTTTGAATCACCTCATTCACCAAACCATTGTTGACGAAGGTGCATATACTTGTATCATGTCAATGAATTGTTGGAAAGCACTTGGCTCACCACCTTTTTCATGATCACCTACAACGTTAAAAGCTTTTGATGGTCGCACTTATACACCTTGTGGAATCTTAAGTAACCTACAGATAGAACTAGGGGGGAAAATTGTAACTGTTGAAGTTGAGGTCATTGAATAACCCCTTGAATACAATATTTTACTAGGAAGACCATGGGTTTACGCTATGGCTGCTGTGGTTTCAACATACTTGCGTATGATCGCTTTCCCTCATAAAGGCAGAATCACAGTAATTTATTAACTCGCCTTCTTTGCCTCTAGCTCACAGGCAACTAGAAGTGTTCCATTAGTTCATGGACCTCTGCTATCTCTTAAGAACATTGGAGTAGGTCTCTTCAAATATTCTTCCCTAATGGGCACCTTTTCACTACTGTCACCATCATAAATGACGAAAGTTGCAAAAGTTGAGACTTGTAACATGATATCTTCCACTTCATTTGACTCATGGAATATTTCCAATATTTTCGAAGTTGATGTGTGTAATGAAACCATGTTGCTAAGCCCAATTTAGCTCGCATAGCAATCAAATCTTTTTGGCTTGTGTAGAAAATACAAATCCATTATCACTGATTACATGGGTTGATCATTCATTAGAATATGGTACTTACTCTGATCCTTTTCCATGTACATTTTTTACTGATGAAGGAATCATCCAATCAATGATGACAGAAAAAGAACCATGGACAGATTAACATCATCGATCCCATCTTCCAAATCACATAGAATATATTCCAAATGAACTAAATCACCCTTCAATCATTGATTTCCTTTCGAATTATGTATTTATAGGCACATTCAATTCCGAACGAAACTTATTGAATATAGAAGAAACCATTTCTATTGATATTTTGACCAAACCTGGAATTGTAGGAAACATCCACGTTGGAAAACCTTGTTCTCCATTGGAACTTGAAACTTACCGTGCTCTTTTTCGTGAATTCTGCAATATATTTGCTTGGTCATATGAGGAAACGCCAGTTATTGATTCTAGTATAGTTGAACATGAGATCAAAATGTATCCTGATGTCAAGTCGGTATGACAATGCCTCCATCTTGTTCATTCGAAGAAGGCTGCTATGATAAAAGCAGAAGTTGAAAAACTTTTGTGTGCTGGTTCCATATACCCTGTTCCTCTTATCGATTGGGTTTCCAATATTGTTCCTATCATGAAGAAACAAGGAAAAATATGAGTGTGTGTCGATTATAGGGATGTTAATCATGCTTGTCCAAAAAACAACTATCCCACTCCCTTTATTGACTAGATAATTGTTGAAGGTTCCATATGTGAAATATTCTCATTTATGGATGGGTTTTCTAGCTAAAATCATATCAATATCCACCTACAAGACCAATCTGAAACTTCCTTTATTTGTCCCTAGGGCACATTTGCATATAGGAAACTCCCTTTTGGTTTGAAGAACATTGGGGAAACTTTTCAGAGGGCAATGAATTATGCCTTCCATGACATCAAAAACATCATTCAACCCTATCTAGATGACTTACCTGCTCATTCATGGAAACAAGTTGATCACCCGCAACATTTGAGAGCGATATTTTTACGATGCTGACACTACAAAATTTGACTCAATCCACATAAATGTGTGTTTTGTATTAGTTCTGATTGTTTTCTTAGTTTTGTAGTGTCTAAAGAAGGAATTCGACTCGACCCCTTGAAGGTTAAGGCAATTCTTGATCTTCCTCCACCTTCCAATTTACTTAAGTTATAGAGACTCCAAGGGAAGGCTAACTTTCTAAGGAGATTCATTCCAAACTATGCTGAAATTGCTAAGGGATTTACTCATCTTTTGAAAAAGGGAATTCCCTTCCATTGGGACCAAGTTTCACAAGCTTCTTTTGATGCTCTCAAAGATACCTTGATCTGAGTGTCATTAATGTATTCCCCTAATTATCAGAACGACTATTTCTTGCATCTCGCCACTGTAGATACAACCATTGTTATGGTTTTAGTCCAAGAAGAAGATGGGATTGAAGATCTGATCTATTATTTGAGTCGTAAACTCAATTATACGGAAGTTAAGTATTCTTACATGGAGAAGCTAGCTTTGGTTCCATTCAAGTTGTACAGAGATTTCACCATTATATCCTGCTCTAAAAGACCATTGTCATTTCGGATTGCAACCCTATGACATACATCTTGTCACGTCAATTTCTGAGGCACAAATATTTGAAATGGATCATCATTTTGTAGGAATTTGATTTGGAATTCATCAAATCCAAGTCAAAGAAATCTCTAGTTTTTGCCGAGCTTCTTTGTGATCTTCCCTCTACTGCCATCGACTCAACAATGGAACCATCAATTTCGGATGAGTCTGTGTTTATGATCTCATCATCTGACCCTTGGTACGGAGATATATTAATCTATCTCCAAACCCAAACTTTCTGGTGTGATACCTCTCACTCACAACATCAACATATTCGATATCAAGCTAAAGATTATCTGATCATTGCCAACACCCTTTACCATTGTAGTATCAATATGATATTTTATAGGTGCCTCACACATGGGGAAGCCGAGAAAGTTCTAAATGATTGCCATTCTGGTGCTTGTGGTGGGCATTTATCAGGTTATGCTACTGCACAAAAATTTCTTCATGTTGGTTACTTCTAGCCTACCATATTTAACGATTACATTACTGCTATTAGAAGTTGTCATGCATGCCATATTTTTTACCGTAAGACTCGATTACCACCTGCACCACCGCATCCTATCGTTGTTGTTGGACCATTTGCAAAATGGGGCATTGATTTCATGGCATGTAACCGTCACTCGACCGGTGGGCATGGGTATATTATTGTCGTCATTGACTATTTTACGAAATGGCCTGAGGCGATGCCTACATTAAACAACAGTGGTGAGATAGCTGCACCTTTTTCTTCAACCATGTCGTTGCACGGTTTGGTGTATCATAAGCTGTAGTTACAGATCATGGTTCACATCTTCGCAATCACATGATGACTAAATTAACTGCCAAGTTAGGACTCTCACATGATATTTTTACTCCTTGTTATCCACAGGCTAATGACACGTTGAAGCCATCAACAAAGTCCTTAAGCAAACGCTTCAATGAATGATAGGTGTTCAAAAAAGAAAATGGCATTTGATCCTCTACTCAACATTGTGGGCTTACCGAACCTCGGTAAGAAATGCAACTAGATTCACACCTTTCCAATTAGTGTATGGTCTTGAGGCAATCTTGCCAATACAATATGAGGTTTCATCACTAAAACTCGCAATTGACTTGTTACATGACACTTTTGAAGGAAGCATGTTACTTAGATATCATCCATCTAGATGAAACACATTGTGAAGTCACATTGGCCAAAGAAGCACATAATAAATGAATTAAGGTGCAATATGACCACAATGTCAAGCCTCGCATATTCTCAGAAGGAGACCTGGTCTTTCTTTATGATCAGGAATATGATAAATTAGGAACAATAAAATTTGAACCACTATGGATGGGCCCCTACATTGTCAAGCGTGTTTTAGCAAAAGGCACTTATGAGTTGGTTGATTATGATGGAATTCCATTATCACAGCCGTGAAATGGTTTGTATATTAAATGTTACTATGCTTGATTTGCACGTAGTAAAAACACTGTATATATGCTTTGATTGTGTGTGTGTGTCACAGTGTGACTTTTAGATTTTTTATATGGTTAGTAATCCGCTTTGCATTTTTTGCAGATGTCGGAATATTTGGAACCATTTGTTGGTTATGCCGATGGTGCTAGTCGTAGTACACAGAACCTATCCTCTACAACATGGGCCATATTCACTTCAAGTGGCGAGTTAGTAAGTTTTCAAGGGATTTGTATTGGTCATTCTACGAACAATATCATTGAGTATAGTGCGTTGATCGAACTCCTGTCTGATGCCATTTCACTTGGCATTTGACAGACCATCATTAGGCTAGACTCACAACTTGTCTTACTACAACTTACGAATGTTTATACAATTTGAAATCCAACTATTTATTGTATATTCCTTAGAGTTCATCTCTTGGAAAGACATTTTGATTACATTTCGAGAAACTTTAACACATTAACTGATTCTTTAGCGAATTATGTGTTAAATAGACATTTACGACATATGTAAAGAGTAAATTTTCAATTCACATCAGCATTTGAATAGGATTACACATAACCATACAAAAACACTGAAAGTGAAATAGATAGATGTTTAAAGGTTTTACAAAAATTTGTGTCTAAGACATGTTGGTCATCTAACCTCAAAACCTCAAAATGCATACAATAAATCATCCTAAGTAGATCTAATGATGCTCATGATAGGTCACTTCTTGAGCTATCATCATTAGCCTCATCTAATGGCTAGGTGCACCAATAGTATGGCATTGTAGTCTCATCGGTAACTCCTCGATCCAAACATCTGGTATAGTGAGGGCTAACCCCTCTATATGACGTTGCAACTCTTCCGGTGTCTCAATCAGATCTAAATCCTTGAGAACTATTCTTCCAACATTTCTCCCTACTAGTTCACCCGCCTCCTGTTGATGACCCATTGGTTGAACAATGCCAACATCTATATACATGAGAAAATTTCTAGTTTAGTCTTGGAAACATCAAAAAACACAAAAACATGTAAAAACTCAAAAAAAAAAATCAAAAATACATGATCAAAACAATTTACCTATATCACCCCATTGAGCACCAATTGGTAATCTCAAATCTGGATCTCCACATAAATCTATCCCTTCATATGGATGCTCCTCTATGAAAATATGTTGTTGACAGAGCTAACTGAAGAATGCGGTAGAAAATGAGATTGATGACTGACCAACATGTCTAGCCATCAACTCTACCCATCTCTGCATCTGTGATCTATAGGACCAGCTAAACTCAGTGTCACATGCTGAGGTTGCATCAATGGAATTCTCTCCAAAGTAAAGGCAATCAAGATCGATCCACAGTTGAAATTTTTTTCTTACCACTTTTTACTTTAGTTAGTTGCTCTTTCATCAAAGAGAGTACTACCTCACACAAGTTAAACATAGTTGGCTCGAGACACTCGAGCTCATACTGCATGTATGATCTATTGGCAACATGAAGTGTCACACTACCCACCAACTTTATGATAGTAAAGAGGATTGTTCGCAAGGGAAAATAAAGAACATCCCTGATGTTTATCTTTCTGTATTTGCTAGGATGTGTACCTAGGTGACAAAATATTTGGATGTAGTCCCTCACTGATTCATCCCCATGGGTAGAACCTGAAAGAGAAATGGGTGCACCATGTCTCGATAATCCTGTGAGAAAGTAAATATCATCGATCAATATAGGGAGCACATTGTCCCCTATGTGAAAAACCTGTTCTACTGGATCCCATGAATGAACCAAGAACTACAATAGTTCTAACTATTGCCTCATCTTGGATAACTTGAAATATTTGAGTAACCCACACTCTCTGAGGGCCTCAATAGTACCAGGATCATTTAGGGCAACCATATCTTGTTCTTCATGTTCTCTTTCATGCCATGTGATAGCCATTCTGATCTGATCAAAGTCTGAAATCACACCATAGGCCTAGTTAGGATCCATTTCATGCAAAAAACTGAAGATATTTTGGGTAGAAATGATGAATCACATTTCTAAACTATGCCCAATGCACCCTTGATCTGTAGACAGTGCAATGTATAGCAGTTTCCTTCTGTTTGACTACTTTGCAACGCAGTTTTCAATGCATAGGGTGTGATGGTCCTAGGGTGTGATATATTTACCCTAGGAACCCAAAAAACCTAAACATTTTCCTAAAATTAGAAAAGAATGACCTTAAATGAAATAGAATAGGTAGGTCTCCTACCTGGTCCTAACGGAATGAATAATTATCCATAGAATCTCCTGTAATCAATTGCTAAAGTTTGAGGTACAAAATTGGTTCAGAGCACAAAACTAAATGGTAAATGTCAAATGGTAAAATGACTTGGTAAATTCTTGTTTTATGGTTATTTCATGTTCATTAAATGAATAAACTATAGTTTTACCTATTTTTACCAATGAAACAGGTATGTTTAATCTGTTTGGTGGTTTTTTGAGCAGGTTTATAGTTGACATAGTGAATTTGACGTGCATGATAGTAAAATGTACTTTTGACCACAGAGCATACTTTTATCTCTTTTTCAAGCTCTGTTAAACATCGAAAAAGGAACCCCCCTAGAGTCCTCTTTCAACTCTTTTCAGACTCTCAAAATATGAAAAGATTATCGGGCGCTTGTCCTTTTTAGCTCTTAAATGGATTGGAAACAACATCTACTCAATATAATTTTAACCCTTTTTTGGATTGAGATAGATTACTTACAAAAAAGTAATACGTTGATTGAACATGGTCAATAGGTTCTCTCTTGTATTATTTTATGCTTTTTTAGACTTGAGAGACAAATTTATGAAAAGGAACTTGTGGAGTTTTCTTTTTGTCCCTTTTCAAACTCTCTAAACATGAAAAGGACCGAGTTCTCATTGTCGTTAGACCCGTTAAAGCATCAAATAGTGACAAACTTGTCCATCATGACAAGACCAAGTCTCACCTTTGCTAGACTTGTTAAAACATCACATACCGATGGATTCACCCGAAGGGTATAATTATACATCAAGCATATGTTATCCTCCTCAAGCTTGTTAAATGATAAAGAGGTGTTGGCCAGCAATGATTGGGGAAAATGGTAAAAGGGATAAGTCACTATATGGTAGCAAGTGGCTCTTGAACATGGCATTTTCACTTCATTTTTGTGACTATTTGGGTTGGGTTATATACTTGATGGTTATCATACCTATGGTCTATCATGTTATACTAGATCCCGCCTTTCTCAGCTTGAGGTAGATCCGGCCATCAAATGACGTTTAACCTGGTAGCTAGCCCTACCAGGTCGGGAGAGGGCTCTCTCCTTGTCAATATTAGGAAAAGATGGCAAATAAAGCTTGAGATGACTAATATAAAGACTAATTTTAGGCTAGGTATATTCTCAAAGGAGTTTGATTGAGTTTGAGTTGGTTTGTTGGATCAAAAGTGAAAGGCAGTTTTGGGTCTGGGGAATGGACTTAGTCTTGCAGAGTTTTCTGTGGAGTGAGGTAGGAAAATGCTTTAGTATATTGAAATTAAGTGAAATGGAGAGATTAAATAATGGTGAGGAGCTGAAGAGGGAATGAAAGTTTCAGGGATCCTCTTCAAATAGTAGAAAACATATAAGACTAAACAAACCCTAAGGTAGAGGACTGCAACATCAATGAATTCTACCTTTATACTTGATTCATTTAGTTAAGCTGAAAAGAAAGAGATAATGGCACACATAAATACATGATAACTTGAATTACAAAAGGAGAAACAATACTAAATCACCTTGCAACAATAATCCCACAAAATGTTGCAAACCCTGGTCTATTTCCTTGCCAAACTATAGAGATGAATGTACAATAATGCTCAAGGCATTCACAAGAGTCCAACCTTTACAAATGACTGAAAAACTACTAGATATAGGCAACAAACAACTCATGCTAAGCTTTAGGGGTCGAATTCATGAGTTTAGGAGATATTTCAACAAGATCTAAACTAATAAATGAAAAGTAGGCAGTGGAACAACTTGCCTCTAAAACCTAGGAAACTGATTCATTCAGTTCACAACTACCTTTTCGTGGTGTATCTACCTCCATGAATGAATTTTAAAAAAGTTTACATCAAATTCCATCAAGTTACATCCATTTACATCAAGAGTTTTACCATGAGAGAGAGAAAAGTCAAACTGAGAAAAAACTAGGCAAAACACAGAGTTTTTAGGCAAAAATGACAATTTTCCATCCTGTGTGTCGCGCCACTGTCCCTGTGCGTAGTGCCTTTTTGCAGCTGATTTTGGAGGCCTTCCTGTGCACCAATTTTTTTCCAATTGGGCTTTCTGGAAAGGTTTGTGCATCTACTTTCCAGAACAAGTGAAATTTCTGCATTTGGTGTCCATTTGCCCATCCAAAAGTGAGTTCTCCCAACACTGCTTCCTGTGTGGCCAAAAAGGGGCAGAAAGGGCATTTTTGAGGTGTTTTTGACCCTTTTGGAAGCTCAAAACTTGACAAAACTTTCTAGCCATTTTTGGGAATTAATAATTTTTCATGAGGAATCCAAAAATGTAGAGTTTTCCTCCAAAGGAGGTCCCTAGCAAAAGCGAGCGCCGGGTGGTGCTACGCACTAGGCAGAAAAAATTGTGTTTTACTTCAAAAATTCAAAATTGACAAAAAGTGTGCCAAATTTCTTGAAATTTGGGTTGAGTGACCTGCGTCAAGTGCTATATTGGGCTAAGGAAGCTTCAGCCAATATCTTGAGCTTATCTTGCTCTTTCTTGCTCCTTAAAGTTTTCCTCAACTTGGCTTTTAGGCTCCTTATTCTCACTTTACAAATCTTGTTTCGGGCCAAATAGTGGTAAGCCATGTGTCGCAACATGTCCTTCTCCTTGTTAGCCTTGTCCAGTAGCCTCTCCAAGTGCATGTTCAACTTCTCTAACCAAGACTCCTTATCATTCTTTATCTCTTGTTCAATGGAAGTCAAAGTGACATGGTCCTCTTTGTCATTTTGCTTCTTCAGTTTCAACATTTCTAACTCCATTAGGCTTTGTTTATCCTCCAACTATTTGTTCTTTTTCTTGTTTGTCATCTATACCATCCTCATGCATCTTCTCTTTGCCTTTGCTTTGCTGCTTATGTTTCTCCTGAGTGTCTCTTCCTCATAGTCATATTCACTGCCTCTTTCCATAATGCTTGTCTTAGGAAAATGATGAGAAGAAGGTATGGTGGAAAAAATGATGATGAAAGAGGACAATGGTGATGAGTATGAAGAGATTTTACTCTTGGGAAATGAAATTAGGGAAACAAGGGAATAGTTTTGGGAGATTAGGGTTTAGTGAGGGATTTAGTTACTTTAGGGGAGTGGGATATGGGAAAATAGGATAAATGGAGTGTATTAGGGTAATAAAAGAGTGAAAAGGGGTTCTGAAGATGGTTGCAGGGTTTGTAGGGAATGATAGGGTATAGGAAAAGGGAATTAGGGTTTGGGAAATAGTAGGAAATATGTATAGGGTTTAGGGTTTTGGGGATAAGGGGGTAGGATGAGTGTGAATGAGAGAGGGAAGTGAAATGAAATGAGGGAAATTTCAGTGTGAGGAATGTGAAAATGATGTAGGGGAATAACAACAAGAATGACAATTTTGCAAACCCTAGATAGTTTTTGTAGTCAACTGTGCAGCAATTAGGGTTTGTCTTTTCACCTATTTACACACCATCAATGAGGACTAAAAACTTTGCAATGGCAAAGTGGAATGTTTCACTTACTGGTGGAATGAAGTTTGCAAGGTTGTGAAGCTTGGCAAGATCGTTGGAAGGTGCATCAATTCTCCTGAGGCAACTATATTTTTGACATTTCTCTAGAACCATGACACCTGTGTAAAAAGTGAAGGAGGGTTTTCTTCCTTGGCCTATTGTGGACAAACACCTCTCTCATGTTTTCCAAATTCATCTTTCCTTGCTCATAAGCATCATTTTAGTAAAACCTACCCCGATGTGTGGAACAGGGGATTTGTCGAAGTGAAGTGAAATGAAACGGAAAAGGGGCTTCTAAATTCTTGAGAAAATTAGTAGGGAGGGATGTTAGGAAATAGGGGAAAATGGAATTTCAAAGATTAAATGAGGGGAAAGGGTCCAAAAGGGCTAAACACATGCCCAGCCTAGAAAATTGTCAAATTGTAGCAAGAAACTAGGGGTTGTGGGAAAATGAGGAATTTGAGGGATATTGGTGATGGGAAGTGCTTAATAAGGTACATTAAGGATAGGGGTATGTGTATGAGCATCAAGATGCAAGCTTTGTTGATGATTTGACCATCCAAGAGAAATTAGCTTCAAAACCCTAGGAGAGGGAAATGAGCCTTACCCAAGTACAACTGAAGCACGAACAAGGTGTAAAATAACGCATTGGAACCCAAAATGATGATGAAAACCCTTTGAATAATGGTACACTCAGTTGAATGGTGAGATGGACCAACCTTTGGACAATTTTGAAAGGAATGCAAACAAACCCTAGACCTAATACCTAGTGACCAAATTTTACTTGAAAACTCACTGAAATGACAAAATTTGACTTTAACACTCTGAGACCACTTTGTAAGAGCATATTTGATCACTGGAGGAAGGTTGCAAAGACTGACACTAACATATCACACCATCCATCACTTTGGTTTTGAGTCAATGCTGCCAATTCATTCAGTGTTGCCACCATGTTCAAGAGAAGTCACTCAGTAAACTTCATCCTTTGCATTACTCATAAACCTTCATTTTCATGACCGTCATTCCTAAACATTGTGTCATCAGTCATATTCTGTCTCCAAAATCATTACACTCATTTCGTGTCGTTGATGGGGGATACATCAAGGCCCTCCTGCAAAGAGTTGCTTCTTGTTGACATCAACACATTATCTAGGAAGTTGACTTAGAAACACCCTTCTAGTACTTTGAGGCTTACATACATCAATGACATGTTTCTCACTTCCGGTGATAGGTTGACATCATAGGCCTTTGTCTGAAAGAATTTCTATGGTGTTCGACATCAAAACATCTATTCACACCATACAAAATGTATTGTAGTACCTTGAGAATCATTATCGTTATTGGTGATTTCTCTCGCATCTGTTAACAGCTTACATCATTGGCTGGTAATCAAATGATGTCTTTCCATGTTCAACTTCAGACCACATTTTCACATGGTTAGACTCGTACTTGAGAAAACGATTGGACGAGATAGAAGACCCCAAATCTATTTTCATGCATTCAGGCTGTGATTTCAAGAGAGTACTAAATCATCTGTACGATGGCTTTACACATATGGTTATCTTATCATGGGTCTATATCTGTAGACAGATATCGGATTTATGTACATGCAATGAAAAGTTTATATGCTGAGCATGGGTATGCCTTCCCTCAACAATTCATGAAAAATTCAAAGATATGATGATATTATATATTGTAATGGATGCAAGTAACCGTCTGCTTCAGATCCTCCTCATCACATCATAAAGCATATCACTCAACATTATCATTTTTGACTTCATCCTGTAGGGGGAAGCTATTATAGGTCTATTTGGGCACATCACTCCTGACAATCAGATCAGTGTAAACAAGATCTATCAAACCCTAATTCAGTTGCTACATGCCATAGATATGCCACCTCATTGAGTGCTTTCGTCCATGAGAGTTTCCTGACTTCAAACCTTGCTGAAGTGCTTCCTTGGGTCACCAGCGCACCCCTGGTCAGGGATAAGTGCTCTGTAGAGCAGGTAGCCCCATTCAAGGCTGTGTTGCAGAGCACCTAATCCCACGCAAGCCTATGCTGGGTGAGAATCCTTGAAATGTTCATTGGATCTTGAGTATATTCCTCCTTTCTAGAGCCTTCTAAAAGGAACCCAGCTCCTATCCTATCAAGATCAGATCGACTTAGGATAGTCTTGGATCATCTAATCCTCTATCCTATCATCCCTTTGAACATGGAAACTAATCATCCAATTATGGAAAGCCATTCAATGTCGTATTAATGATAGAACCGCTTGCATTCATCTATAAATTGGCCTCCCATCATAGAGCCAAAGGAGCTTGGAGATTATAGAGACATAATGTTAGTTTAGAGACTTGAAATCGCTGTCAAGTAATGTTATGCTGATATTGGTGTGATGAGGGCTTGGACTAAGCTCGATGACTGACACAGGATTGAACCACATTGGGTGTAACTTCTTCTTCTACCAATTAATAAAGTTGTTTGTTCCTTCTTCAATAATTTTGTCTATATCTATGATGAATGTATGTCAAAATGTTGTTGATTCCCTTTGTTTACAATAAATAGATCATATGATTTGATTGTTGTTACCTTTTTTTTATGTTGGCAGGTACCAATTGAGAGAATTCAGTTAGTGCGGGAGCAACGGGAGAAACTCAAAGGAGATCAAAGGAAGCGGAGGATCACAAGTGGGTTCTTTCATCTTATCTGTTTATTGTAGGAAATGGTTAAACATCTTTACTTCAATTGTTCTAAGCATAAATCCCCACTTAGGGAAGATATACTTATCCGTAGGTGTAAGTTCCATATAACAGTGACCAAAGCACCCTGGAGGTCAGAGCCAAGATATCTTAATTCTACTTACGTAACATGGCCTTAATATATTTGAATGTGAGGGACCCTAATCCGAAGCTAGGAGACTTACAACTAATGGGCTTGGCATCAAGGATGAATCATGAGGAGGCCAGGACTATAGAAGTAAAAAGAGTATTGGCAAGAGAAGAAATATAACCCCTTTTCATCAGAGTAGAACAACCCAACTCAATGGCTATCATTAGCACCCACAACCTCATTTCCAATGATCCCCAACTTGCACCAAGGTACCTAGCTGCACAAGAGCAGGCAGTCACTCATTTTGAGGACATGTGAGATTGCTAGGGGAAGAAAGCAAGCAAGCCTACCGAAGGAGGTGGAACACTGTAATGCCCCACTTAAATCTTATCCTGCAAATTTTGTTAATGTTTACATTCTCTGAGAAATATTGGTCCAATATAAAATTCATGGTTTCTATTATTCAAATTCCCAACTTACCTTCTAAAATTGAATCTTAGGTAGGGTATGGTCTCCATCCATTATTTCAAATAATATATATATTCATCTCACATTCCCCAATGTACCCTCACACTTACTTGGGAGAAGACATGGTTCTCTCCAACTTATTATCAATATATATATTCATCTCACATTCCCCAATGTACCCTCACACTTACTTGGGAGAAGACATAGTCCTCTCGATTTAATTATCAATATATATATATTCATCTCACATTCCCAAATGTACTTTCAGATTTACTTGGGAGAAGACATGGTCCTCTCCCATTAATTTCCCAATTTTATATTCATGTCACATTTCCAAATGTACTCCCAACTTTACTTGGGAGAAGAGAAGTCAATTGTAAGGATGGATGAGAAGTTAATGACATTAATGAGGGGTGGTTGAGATGGAGAAGAGAGGGAGGCTATAAAAAGAGAAGGGGGAAGGGAGAAAAGGGTAGGTTGGGTCATGCTTATGATTGGGGGGGGGAGGTTGGTTGTGATTTTAGGATTTGTTGTATTTTTAGAGATCTTAGGAACTTGTGGAGGTTTCTTGGGTTGTTGAGAGGAGGGAAATATTGTTCATCTTGGTCTGGATCATTCATCTTGGACACACACACTACATCTGGTTGGACTTGGGCTCGGAGGCCTAGGGAACCTGTGGAGGTTTCCTAGGCTAGGGATTATTTCCTAGTTGGCTGGGAGGTAAATCGAGTTAGGTCCGTCAAGATGAGCATTTAGCAGGAGGAGCAGGACAAAGGCATCTCCACTAGCCACCGATATAGGTATTCCTCCATAGATTACTCATGTAAATTTTATTAGAATGTAAATAGTAAAATTTTATTTGTTTAAAAGTCTTGTAAGTAAGTAAACTATTGCCTCTTATTGCATTTAAATTCTTCAAAAATAGATCGATTAGCAGACCCTAGGATAAGGGTCTTACACATGGTATCAGAGCTTTGGTTCAAAATCTTGACCCAAAACCCACTAAACCCAAATTCTGCTATAAGATCTTGTAACCCTCGTAAGGAGTCATAATACTAATATATGGATTCTTCAAAATTGCCATCCAAAGCCCACCTTTAACTCACACCGAAATCATGAGAGTAAAGTTAATCGGCATTGGGAAATCATAATAATCTAGCTCGTTTTTTAGTAGTCTATAAGCATCGTCAGGTCTGCCTGCTAAGCAGAACCCATCAACAAGCAAACCATAAGTTATTTCATTAGGCTCAAATCCTACTACCTTCATTTTTGTAAATAGGTCAGCAGCCAAATGTACATAACTAGACTTGCACAAAATTTTACAAGCATGTTTAATGAAACAGTATCAAGTCCAAAGCCAGCACTATGCATCTTCTCGAGTATCTTCTCTACAGATTCCATATCTCATGCCTCACAAAAGCCTTACAACAAGACATTATATGCATAGCGGTTGGGAGCCACACCATTCTTGGGAGCCACACCATTCTGGCACATCTCGTTATACAAGTTGCATGCATCTTCAAGTCTACTTGCTCTAAAAAGTCCATGAATAATGGCAGTAAAAGCAACAACATCAATCAGAAAATTTACTTCAAAGCATTCTTGAATAATTCCATGGCCTTATGAACTACTCCAGCCTTCATAAGATAACCACTGAGAGAGCATAGTTGGTTCAAACTTTAATCCACTGTCAATAGATAGACCTAGATAGTGTAGGTAGGTAGCCTTTGGCACATAATCCAACATTTCGGTTGTTGGTGAATGATAGATGATGGGATCACGGGGGGGTTTCCATGTTGGTTCTTCTAGATATCTCGTTATCTTCTCCACATCGATGCTTGAAGAAGGAAGTATTGTCAACTGAACAATACCCGAAGATTGGCTATTGGTGGATGTCATTGCAACAGAGACTGTGCAAGTAGTAGAAGAAGAAGTTACTGCCGCTGCTTTCGAGGACTAGGTATATGATCCACTTGATGCACTACTCTTGACACAAGTGTACTGATGAGGAGTAGGATTAGCTACAGCCATAGTAGTGTCCATGAAATCCAAGAAAGAAGGCTTTGTTGGTGAAGGAAGAATTTCTACTGCATCACTTGTCAGCATGCCCACCACCCAGGAAATTGAAGGCCACAATGCTGTAACGGCTTGTGTGCATAAAAGACCAATTGTAATCACTCTAATCGTGTCCTCACATGGATAACTCTCCTTCTTTAATTTAAAATCCATAGCTTCTATAACTCTGTCTACTTCATACAGTTTCTACTTGCCAAACATCAACAAGAAACTGGGTGTGGCTCATGGAAAGTGGGTGAAGAATTGCACATTTTCCACGCTAACAAATGATTAAACAAATCCAAGACCAGTAGTTGCCTAATTGATATACATGGCTTGGAGCAGTGGTCCTTAGTGCAATCTCGACGAACCTCCATTGCTGTGATAATTTTAGCTCATTTATTTCTAAAAATGGTCGCTGTGATGCTCTTTGCAACTCTGGCGGCATCTTTGATCCTGAATTCTCATTCCCAAATGAACACGGCTTCATCCTCTGTGCAAACCCAAGATATCCGTCTTTGTCAAACCCAAAAGCATTTGCTTCCGATATTCAGGCCCAAGGATCTGTAGGGTTTTGAATGCCAACAAATTAGTTTGGACAAAGGTGAAATCGAGAGCTGCGAGCATAATTAGAGCGAATGCGGCACAAGTAGCCGAGGAAGCATGCCCTTCTGCTCAGAAGGAAATGGAAATCATGGACGTGGATCTGGGCGATTAGAGTTATCCTATATACATTGGATCGGGTTTGCTAGATCGTTCGGATCTCCTCCATAACCATGTGAAAGGATAGAGGGTTCTTATTGTAACAAACACAACTGTTGGGCCAATGTATCTTGACAGAGTTGTGGCAACACTTACTCATGGTGCTTCAAACATTTTAGTGGAAAGTGTCATTTTACTAGATGGAGAGAAGTATAAGGAAATGGCATCCATAAATTCCTACCACATTGACTTAGCTTGGTTACTTTATCCATGGATATTCATTTTTCTTAATTATATGTTAAAATTAAAAATTGTTAATGCATTCCTACCACATTGACTTAGCTTGGTTACTTTATCCATGGATATTCATTTTTCTTAATTATATGTTAAAATTAAAAATTGTTAATGCATTAGGAGTCAGGATCCTTGAAGCTTGTACCCAGAAACCATAGAGGGGTTTAAGTTTTTTGTTCAAAATATAGAGCAAAGGCAGTGGATTCTTTGTCATTTTCCTTTGTCTATAATTCTATTTTAGTGATTTGTTTGCTATATTTTTGATATGGTTGACAAAATTTCAAAGGGAATATCAATTGTTCATGTTTTTGTCTTTTCTATATTAATCATTTTGTTAGATGATTATATTATTGTAGGGCTTTATGAAATTATGAATTTTTGGGTCTTATTATCCCTGCATAAATGTTTTCATTTCCTGTATCATGTATTTTTTTTACAAAGCATCTCTTGTTTTTCGGTGTTAACTATTGTTTTTGTAAAACAAACAGTCCCTGTATCCTATATTATGTATTTTTTTTATATAGTGTCTCTTGCTTTTTCGGTGTTAACTATTGTTTCTGTAGTAAACAAACAATCCCTCTTTGTATATAAAGATATATTATAGATAAAATGTGTTGATAAAATATATATTGATAGATGAATGATTGATGTCACAAATGAAGGGCCCTGTTATGGATATTAGGTGGGGTGTCCTTTCATATGAAGAGTCGTGTCTTGTAGTTTCTTACCTTCAGAGCCTAATTTATATGGAAACGATGTTTATGTGAATCTTGACATTAAGTTTGTTGTATTACAAAAATACACCTATGTGTAAACTTGTGCTATGTATGGGTTTAAACTAGATAAACTTGGTACTAAGAACCTCCACCAACTATTGTTCATGCTTTGTCAAACATAATTCAGATTTGTGAGGAAGGTTTTCATAAAGCAAACCCTATACGTGGATCTGTTGCTTTCATTATGAAAACTTGGACATCCTTGCCACGTAAGATAGCAGGGGCTTAAGGTTGTTGTTCCAAAATCCAGAGCATTACATGGTATTGAGACAGTGACTTGAAATTAATTAGAATGACCATTAGTGTCCATTGAGAGTGGAATAAGGAGGTCTGTAAAAATCAACCGTCGCAATTAAACTGAAGGGGGAGAGTTGACACCAAATCTTTGAGTTTTAAATGAAAATATTTCTTAATTTTCAGTAATGACCAAATGAATGCCAAATAGTTCTGGACTCTGCTATAAAGAAAAATCACATAATAAAAGGATTACCCGACACAAATCTGATAGGCATGGATTTATTGATGTTAACTAATGATGAAAGAATGGTCAAGGGCTGTTGACAGTGATCAATGTTGGGTTGAAACAACCAAGGGGTTGAGAGCTTGGTAACCCCCCAAGGCTACCAAAGTCTAGATCACCAATTAACTACTTAGGAGTCAGGACATATTTAGGATAAGAACTACACCATACACATGACAAAGGAATTAACACAACTGGAATCAATACAAAAACTAAATTGGTGTCATGGAAATTAAAATGTCATATCAACATTCCATTGTTGTATTATTAACGACAGCATACCATCTTTACCTTTACGCACAAATTGAATTTTTGACGAGAAACCTTTACCTCTAGGATCTCATGTTTCAAATGCTCAGGTATTCCAGGAATAAGGCGTGCCAACAATTCCTGTTGCCACCATCCAGAGAAAATGTGCTGGCCTTGGATACACTTTCTGCTTCTTTTCTTTCTAGACTTTGACCATCTGCAATATGACTCTATATTGAAGAACTTGCTGTAATAGTGTGCTAATATATCCCCCATTTCTTATTTTGCACAAATCTTTTCACTTCTTTAAGATTTTTCCCAAAAATATACAGCCCAAGTATGAATAAATCTTCCTCACTTTTACTCCAGGATGCACTTGGGCTGCCAGGCACTATCATGTAACCTTTTGAGCTTGCATCTTCCCCCATATTATGCATTCCTTTCTGTTGAACCTGGAAATTGGGATCAATGCAGTGCTAGTTTAAGTCCAAAAAAAAAGACCAAATTTTATCTTCTTGACCATCTTCCAACCAACCCTGCCCCTTTTTCTTCAATCCCCTTTTTCTTCAATGCCCATCACAATAGGAAGAATTATCAAGCACAGTATTAGCTGCCACAGTAGATTCTGTCAGGGTGTCCCCTGGTCTTAAGAAATTTGTCTTCAAACCTATAATATTGATATTGTCTTCTCTGATTTGGCCACTGTTACTAATTGCATGGGTACATTGATCATTTTCCAGTTCATATAAATCAACCTGACACAATTCACAATCTTTTTCTTATGGCTCCAACTGGGGAAGACTACTTTGAAGGGAACTCATTATCTGAGAGTGTTCCATTTCCAGAAAGGAAAAAGCTATGTGGAAGTTAGTTATCAATAACTACAACACTCAAAGGAAGCAAGCAAACTGTCGCAGTAATCCTTCAATCATAATGATTTTATTTGTTTATTGGAAGTGTCTAATTTTGGAACACCAGTGTGTGAGTCAGAGGAAAGAATACGAGAACACAACAAATATGAATAGATTAGGGAGGTGTGTTTGGTTGGTGATATAGAGAAAATCTTAAACATAGAGAATGCATAATAAAATTGACCAATTGGAGGAGCATAAACACTTTGCATGGCTACATCCTTAATATTTTCCCCATTAATGGGAGAGCCGCATTGTAATGATGTACATATGTGACTAACTCTATATGTGAATTGTATGATAGATGATTATGCTAAATTCTATTCAATAAATTGAAGAATACCTTCGATGCCTTAAAATAGGAAATGAATATCAGGGATAGATGGAAAATGACCAAGTATGGATTACTTTGGGCACTCTATATCAATTAGTGCCTCCTAGTCATGCCTCTCCTAAACAAGGGAAAGAAAGGCTAGTCTTGAAATGTGTTATCTGAGACTAGTGTAGGGATATACACAAAGGAGCCATATTTGTATCCAGCCCCTGCTCTCTACATAGTAATGTATCGAGTTTCCTAATGCTTAAAGCTTTTTCTGTAGTGGTTTGAAGGTAACCATGAGATATTGTTACATATGCCCTTTATGAAAACCATGCATATACATCTGTATATGGAAACTTTACAATCCAAAGGGTTTTGATTACTTGAACCAAACTGATCACTTGTGCAACACCTATCATAATATTGCTGTGTATAAAATAGAGTACTTGAATACCCTTGTTCATGTGTTAGATTAAATATTATAGTGTGATCCATAAAATCATTTTATACATCCCAGGAATACTTCGGGTAGTTTGTCATTCAAGTGAAGTGGCAAGTAGTTTGTCATTCAAAGTAAAGTGGCAATAGATGTTTCTTCTTAAAAATGTGCCATTTAGAGAATTATTTTGGTTTATAGTTTGACTAGTTAGTGCCATACGTATTTTAGATGTCCAGGATTTTAGATATGTCAAGCTACCATTCAAAGGGGGTTAGGTATGTTACAAGGAACCCCAAACCTGCATCTGCTCCAAAGGTGAGTTGGCGTTAATAACAACTGCTTTTATTTGGCCTTGGTTTTATTGCAGTTGAGATTTTAACAACTGTTGTAACTGCATTTTGTTAGTGTACACAAACATTTCCTATGTTCAGTAACTTCTCTGTATATTAATCCAATTTCTTTTTCAGATTAATTTGACTCTATTGATTTGTGTGGATATATAGATTATTCAAATTTTAAGATAAAATGTGTATTATAGATGTTTCTAATTTGCTTTTTGTTTTATCTTTTGAATTGGATATGCAATATCATTCAAAATATAAAATCAAGTGTGTAATGTACACGTTTCTAGTATTTTGTTGGTTTTATCTGTTTTTGGTGTGTGGCCCTGAGATTTTGGGCATTTTACCATTTGGGTTTTTGCTAAAGTCGGTAGATTCTAGGGGTTGGAGTTATTTAATATTTGGTATGTGTGCCAACTGCATGTGAACATTACGGGCTAACATGACTGGATAGGCTTTTGGGATGTGAGTTGTTTGATGTGTCTAAGAAATGCTATGTAATGTTGGGGTCAGCTATTTGTTTGCCATTTGGAATTTGAAGTAATTGGTGTTTGAGTGCAATGCATTCGGGCATATGCTGTTTAGATAGAGTCTATAATGGTTGCTTTTCTGAGTTTCAACTATTTGTTGTTTGTGTGTAGTACACATTATTAATTAGCGGCTTGAGTTCCTGCTAATAAAATGAGTACAAGATTATGAAACTATACACACTCTCATATTATCAATTGGCTATTAAGTAAGCTGGTGTGCGCGGTTAGCTAACATAGCCAGCCCTTTGGTGTTTGAGCTGTTTCAAATGTGCTTGTGGTATAGGCCCCAGTAACTTGCAATCAATTGGCTAGAAATGGGGATTTTGGAATCTTTATTCCATGGTGCATTTTATGCTTCGATTACTTTTAAAGTAATCAATGTGTTAAAAGATTCCTCGAGGATTTTGGCCCCTGGAGTTTAGTAATCAACTTCCTTTTAGTAAATGCTGAGATAAAGTTAGAGGATTTTGGCCTTTGAGTTTAGTAAACAACTTTCCTTTAGTAAACGCTTAGACAAAATTAGATTTTGTTCTGCACAAATATGTTATAGCTAAAGAAATTTTTCCCATTCATCACTTTTTGAGTCCCAACAAGTTGGTAATGGCCTTCTAAGCAACAGTCTGTATCGAGCCCCTTCTCTACATAGAACATCATTGAGTCTCCTAATATAATATATCTTGCTATGTTGTTTTGATGTGACTTGATGGTGACCAATGAATGGTACCACATTTGTCCTTCATGAAAACCTTTCATAAACATGTGTATGTGGATGCTTTTGAAACCAAAGGTGCTTGAATACCTGAACCAATGTGACTTATGTACATTTGTCCTTAATGATAACCATGCATAAACGCCTGTATATGGTCTCACTTTATAAGCCAATATGATTGAATACCTGAACCAGCCTATCCATGCGCACACAAACTCTCAATATTAAATATTAATGTGCCTAAATGGCTTGGTATTCGAATACCTGTTCATATGCTAGATAAAATTTTATAGTTTGAACCTCATAAAACCTTCTATCCGTTAGAGAAACCATTCTATTGGTATTTAGAATGTTGGCTATCATAGATTGTCAAGCTGCACTAGAAAATAGACCAGGGTTACATTTACAAGGAATGCCAAACCTGTCAGAAAATTGCATTTATAAATTGTCTTTCTTAAGTGGTTTGGTGTTAACACCGATTAAATTTATTTGGCCACAGGTTTCTTATGATTGAGATTCCTTTTATGTAAGAAAATTTTTGTTGGAGTTGCGTTTGGAAAGTGACAATCACAAAGATTTTTGTGTGGATCGTGACTATTCTGAACATTAATCCGTATTCTTTTGTGAATTAATTTGACCTTGGTGTGTGGATTATTATTCAAAATATAAAATCAAATGTGTATTATATATGTCTCTTATGTTGTTGGTTTGTTATCTTTAGTAAATTCTCTTAAATTGTGTTTTTGATAAGCTGCAATTTCATATTTAGTATTAGATTCAACTATCACTCTAGAAAAATATAGTGGAGATCCATGAATTGTAGAGGATGTCGGAGAATAGAAGATTTGTTGTGATAGCAACAGAAGGCACAACATTAGGTCAAACTAGGAAAAACATCTCTTTCTTTCTTGAATTGGGAAGCATGATCAGAAGTATTCTACATTCAAATTTCATGTTCATATAGACAGAATTATGTCCCTTGTTAAAACTCTAATGCTATTAGTTAATGAGGTCAAAGGATATTTAGGTAACCAAATTTAAATAATTCCACATTGGAATATTTGCGATGGTTTTGTCTGTGGAGCTGACCATCTCCCCAAGCTTAGTCGAATGTCGCTAGGGATGCTAATGCTAGTGGAGTTCCCCAATGCTTCCTTCCCTCTTGTTCGAAGCATCTATTTCCATGTATAGACCTCCTTCCACTAGAGATAACAATGTAGTGATTGGGGACTTGGGGACTTCTAGTGTAGGAAGTATCTATTTCCATGGGGAGACCTCTTTCTGCTAGAAATAGAAATATAGTCACTCGGGACTCCTTGATCATAGGAAGCAATTCCTTATGGTGGAATCTATTTTTTATCACTAATTCTATCGTAGGGAAAAGTTTCCTATCACTAGATGTAGGATTCTATGGCGAGTGGGTTGAATTTCATTGTAGATAAATTACTAAATGGATAGCCACCCCTACAACACAATATTGTTGTAGGAAATTTTCATAATGTCATAATGCCAATAATTAGGTATTGGACCATTACCCCCTTTAATTTGAAGGGATTTTTGTAAGTCAACTATCTATTTTTTTTTTTGAACTAAACTTTTCTCTTTCAAGTGCTTTGGAAAAGATGTTTGCAATTTGCCTATTTGTAGAATGTTATATTAGTGGAATGATTTTAGCTTTGACATGATGTTGGAACAAATGGTATTTGTTGATGTGCTTGGTTCGATAATGGAATTTAGGATTCTTGGTTAATTTGATTGTAGAAATGTTGTCAATCAAAAGTGGAATTACATTTACTTGTTTCTCTTGCAAAATCTAATATTTTCCTTGAGCTTCATGATTTTCTTTGTTGCCTTTATAGTGGAATCTCTAATTTTGTCTTTATAGTGGGACTTTAATATTCACTAAGGTTTTAAAGAAACTATATGCATGAAACTTATACTAGCACCTTCTAGTGGAATTGATAGTGCACTAATCTGTTGCTTGCCATTATTTTGGTTTTGGTACCACCTTATAGCATATCTAGGTTCAAATGCTATTTTCCATGACAGACAATTGAATCTATTTCACTCTAATTGATTCGAGGAGTTCCATAAGGATGCCACATGAGCAATTATAATGCCCAATTAGACATAGATAGCTACCTATGTTAAGTTTTTAATTTGCAGTTCCATGTTATTTAATTATGAACATTGTGTAATACTGATGCATTTGGTTGAACATGTGAAACTACTTAGGTTTGATGATGGAATTATTTGATGTATGACTTCCTTGGTGATGATTTATCTAGTACATGACTTATCAGAGCTATTGTTGTGTCATGTATGGCTTAAGTGGATATGATTTATCTAATGAATGACAAAGTGAAATTATGATTGTTTCCAGTATGAACTACGAAATTGACACATAGATACTAGACATAATAATGTGATGATTATACGTCTTGTTGCTATATAAATGCATGAATGAGAGCTAACCTGTAGGGGGAAAAGAACTATATGATAGCCGAGAGCTACTCTTCCATTGAGGGAAGGTCGAGACATCTCATGGGGAAGGTATAATGCACATTGTTCTATTACATTTGGTATCTACTTGATATGCACTCTTATGACATGAGTGAAATGCAAATGACAAGTGGCAAGATGACCTGACTAGATTATTCGATGACAAGTCCAACCAGCTCTATAGTGTGGTCCATATTAGGGTATTGACCCTAGTTCTGAAGGAATGGTGGAGGCATTTCCCGCCATGTATCCTCCGAAACCTGGAATCGTGGGAGGGAAGTGGTGGACACGCTCCCCTAGACATGTGATGACAATTGCCAGTTGCCTGTTGGGGAAGTTAGGTTGATGTATTCGATGCTTCCATAATGTCGGTTTTATCAGTGGTTAGTATGGCCATTGTCGTTGATAAAGCAGTAGAGGATGGATAGGGTGGGAATGGAAGTAGGTCACGATGGATAGGAGGATGTAGATCAGTTGGAGACACTTGATGGCAAGTAATGTCATTGTCTGACTTATCAAATTTTAATGCTATAACTCTCTCTGATTTGCTATGCTTTCAAAATCCTTGTATCTTTTCATTCTAACTTCAAGATGAAGTTTTCTGAAGGAGGGGTGTATGTAATGCCCCACTTAAATCTTATCCTGCAAATTTTGTTAATGTTTACATTATCTGAGAAATATTGGTCTAATATAAAATTCATGATTTCTCTTATTCAAATTCCAAACTTACCTTCTAAAATTGAATCTTAGGTAGGGTATGGTCTCCATCCATTATTTAAAATAATATATATATTCATCTCACATTCCCCAATGTACCCTCACATTTACTAGGGAGAAGACATGGTCCTCTCCATTTAATTACATTCTCACATTCCCCAATGTACCCTCACACTTACTTAGGAGAAGAGAAGTCAACTATAAGGATGGATGAGAAGTTAATGACATTAATGAGGGGTGGTTGAGATGGAGAAGAGAGGGAGGGTATAAAAAGGGAAGGGGGAAGGGAGAAAAGGGGAGGTTGGGTCATGCTTATGATTGGGGGGTTGGTTCTTATTTTAGGATTTGTTGTGTTTTTGGAGACCTTAGGAACCTGTGGAGGTTTCTTGGGTTGTTGAGAGGAGGGAAATATTGTTCATCTTGGTCTGGATCATTCATCTTGGACACACACACTACATCTGGTTGGACTTGGGCTCAGAGGGCTAGGGAACCTGTGGAGGTTTCCTGGGCTAGGGATTATTTCCTAGTTGGCTGGGAGGTAAATCCAGTTGGGTCCATCAAGAGGAGTGTTTAGCAGGAGGAGCAGGACAAAGGCATCTCCACCAGCCACCGGTATAGGTATTCCTCCATAGATTACTCATGTAAATTTTATTAGAAAATAAATGGTAAAATTTTATTTGTTTAAAAGTCTTGTAGGTAAGTAAACTATTGCCTGTTATTGCATTTAAATTATTCAGAAATAGATCGATTAGCAAACCCTAGGATAAGGCTCTTACAAACACCTTGCCCTACAACCTAAAGATTAGGGAGTAACATTCTCCTGACAGAATGAGGGATGCACTAGAAAGGACCCCAATGTATAAGCAAGAATTGAGAGACTCAAATTCAACTGGATCGGCTTGAAACTCAGTCCACCATTTCTTTTGGGCATGTTAGAAGGGAGAAATGAGGAAGAAGAAAGAAACCAGTGGGAGGAAATAGAGAAGCATGCAGGTTTTTATCCATAAGAGGAGGAGACTACAGTAGAAGCCTGGAATGTCACGGAGGCCACCAAAGTAATGAAAGACATGGACATAGATTGAGTTGCCTAGAGGACGAGAAACACCTTCAATAGGGGGTGATGATGAGGCTCATCAATGGGTAAATTATATGGACCCTAATACAACTCTCTAGCTTACTAATATCAACTTTTCTCATAATTCTTTACATGTTTTATTATATTTTTTGTAATGAGAAAGGTAAAGATGAGATCTCATGTCTAGTGGTATAATGTGCCTTGATTGCAGGTTTTGGAGCAAATTTTAGCTAACTAAAGTGTAGGAACTTGAAGGAAACAAGCAAGAGGGATTTTAGGAGATGGGATCTCCCTCCTTAACTCCTCACTCACTTGAAGATTCCTCCATCGAATCTCATCAGCTTGGAGTTTTAGGCAGCCGATCCATTAAGATCATTGATAGCCAAGATAGTGACAGTTGAAGACTAGTTGATCTCAAGATTGGGAGACGAGCCTCCCTAAATTTAAGGAAGTTGTTGGTAACTTTAGTTTTATAAATAAGAAGGCCTAGAGCCTCATTACGATTCAAATTTTTGTTCATTGTAGCCAAGAAGAATTTTCAAGTTGAAACTTTGTGATTGATCACTCTTGTGTATTTTTTATATTTTAATGAAAATGAGAAGTATTCCCTTGATCTAGCATTGAGTTCAATCAGAGGGCTGAAGTTCTTGGGTTGGGGCCCAACCCTAGTAGCAGAGGTTCCTCTCCTTGTATATGTATGCTTCAATTACATTCATAGTTAGCTCATGAATTGCTTTTGGTGTTGTTAATTTGCGAGTATTGGTATGATTAATTAGTTTGCTTCCATTTTTGGATAGATAGAACATTGGTATCATAGTGACATAAGGCATTTAAGAAAAGCTGGTGATAGTGGTTTTCACCTCATCTCTCTCCTTTCTTGATGAGAAGGTCATTATCTTTAAGTTTCTTAGGATAAGATGAAATTGTCAATTTTGATCTCTTAGGTATTGTATTGATTTCAAATCACTTCGATTCATGCACTTAGCCATTAGATGGTAATAGTTCTATTTTCTTCCATTTAATAATTTTTTCCCATGTATAGTTGCATTTGTGTATAGATGAGGGTAGGAATGTGTGTTTGTGTAGGAGCTTCTACATTGTAGGGATACCTCATCTCGGTTTCATCATCCAATCCTTATCCAGCCATGATGCCAAAATCCACTAAAATTTAAATCTGAATCCTTTTTTTATAAGCCAAAATTGCCATTTCCATTGAGCAAATCCAACCATCTTGAAATACTTGCTTGAGTACGAGGTAGTGTTCACCCCATTCATTCCTTATTCTCCTATTATCTACCTTTCCAAAGCATCATTCCACCTTCTAAAACACTTCCTAATCTTTTGCCCTGTTCCTGTAGTAAAATAGGGGATCTTGTAGGATAATTAGGACATCCTGTAGTTTTCATGTAGGAAATCCTATAGTAGCCCATTTTGAGCCCGAATTGAGAAAAATCATCATTGAATCTAGGATTAGGCCTCTACTTGAACTCCATGCCATCAAGACCATTCTAACCCTCTTCCTTCATACCTATCTCCCCTACCAAAGAATAAGGAAATATTATCATTTGAATTCATAAAATGAAAAGATAAATAAAAAGGGTTATTTTTATTTCCTAATTAGCAAATGCATGCAATATTTAATACTCCCTAGATCATATTCCATGCTCAGTTAGTTTAAATAATCACATGTGAAAACTAGGGTTAAACTAGGTTTCTTTTGCAAGAAAAATGTGTCAATGAGTAGATAGAGGATTTCATGTTACTTTACAAGCATCTTCCAGTTTAGTCTTTCATTCTTTAAAATAGGAAACATTTATTTTCTTTCATTTAGGATAATTTCCCCTTCTCCAATTGGTATTAAGAATTCTTCTACTAAATAGAAGATTGAAATGCTTGTATAGTAACTTGAAATCCTATCTACTCATTGACACATTTTTCTTCCAAAAGAAACCTAGTTTAACCCTATTTATCACATGTGATGATTTAAATTAACTTAGAATGGAATGGAATCTAGGGAGTATGAAATTTCTCTGCCCCAAAGATAGAAATTTCTATTCCACTGACACTTCTCAATACCATTGTCTCTGGATTAGTATGTGAGATAATCCAGTGGATCATGTCTGCGGATGGGAATGCAGGATACCTACATGTAAACTGGTACAAGCCAGACTTTTGTATGTTGACATAGACTTTGTAGTCCTCTAGATTCTCCTCAAAGGTGCCTTAAAATATATCATTGATGTCCTGACATTTGATCTTGATCTCCTTGTCTATGAATAGCTTAGTGTCTTCATACATGGGCAAGCTCATAGACACTTGCTCGACCACATCCCATTTTCACTCTCAATGGTGTCCTTTGAACCTCCTCTCTTGGAAGCCATTGTACCTACACTACTAAGAGACTAATGAACACCTGTGATACATGGAGATAGAGCAACACTCATGGCAAGAAATATGTCAATTGAAAACCAAAAGCAACTTGAGAACTGACATGCAACACATCTGGGTGACTGAATGGAAAATTTGAGCAATTTTCATTAGGAGAGGCTGGGATATTGACTGCCATAACTATGCAAAGCACAGTCCTGAATTCCAGTGAGATGAATGACTACTCAAAATGCGTAGAGCATAGTCTAGCTTGGCCTACTGAGGATTGGAACTGCGCAATGCATAGTTTCAGTCAGCATGACTGCAACTTGGGAAAATTGCATTGTGCAATTCTAGGGGCCAACTGAGGAACTACCTCTCATAATTACCCAAAGATCATCTTGGGAGGCTAGTATGAGGCAAGATTTGCACAATTTTTAGGAGCAAGGAAAGGCCTTCCTTCCAAAAAATGCATAGTGCAGGTTGCGAAAGGCAGATTTCAAACCAAGGCAGCTCAGACCTACCAATGGGCGACTAAAAATAGTAAGGATTGAATGCATGTGCGAAGATGGGTGCAGAAATGAGTGAAAGAACATGCATGCAATCAGTGAGTGCAAGATTTAGTAAAATGGGAAAACAATGAAGTGTTTGAAGCAAGTCGCCGCAATGGCGACCGTTATTGCAGAAACAATGTCATGCATATGACAGTAAGGAAATGCAATGGAAAACTTGAAACAATGATTCTACAAGCTAACATGCATTAAAATGAGAAAATTCATTCAACAAAACCAATAAAATGACATTCGCACAAACTAAAATATAAAAAGCAAACGAAAAGCGACAAAAGACACGAAAATTGAACTTACGTGGAAAACTTTGTGCTGAGTGTGCCAAATGTTCCTAGATGCATTGGGAATGCCAGAGCTCCAAGATTGAATTGAAGAATGAGCTCTGAAGCATTGAATAAATAATTTGACAAGATTGAGGCTTATGACATGCATGCCATAATTCTAGGAAAAAGAGACACTTGGTGAGAGGTTTCTAAAGCGAATTTACATGTAACCCCCAGTAGCTAAAAATAGATACCCAAAATATAGGGATTCTTTTTGCTTTTTTCTTTTATATTTTTGGGCAAAAGCTGCCCTGCATGTAGGGAAATATTGCACAGTCATGGAGGGAACTAGTCAACTTGTGAGCACATGTTGTTGGAGAGGTAAATCCCCTCTACGGATAGAGGCGATCCCTACTAGCCCAGAACGGGTCTAGCAACAATCAATCAATGCTACTCTGCAAGTTCCTAGTTGCAATTACAAAGTGGGTAATGAACACCTACTTGGATTCCAGCGCTATGTTTGATGGAGAGATGTCGTTCTCGCTCCTTCGCTTCGGCCGGTCACGATCCTCCACTATCCTCGTCGGCGGACACCTGCACAAGCAAAGAGAGAACAAACACAAGTGTGAAATCTAGTAAAGCAACTATACATCAGTCAGAAAGGATGTAATTCACATTAACCATTATAAGACAAATGAGAATGGAACCATAACAGTAGTCATCTATCTTTTATTAATCAAAAACAGAGAAAGATACAACCAATGTTCTGACGCTGAGTCCTTCTCAAGAGGGTCCAGCCAGCAAGTCTCATAAGGATTCACCCTTGAAGGTAGATCTCCCAAGACAAACAACTCTCTCTCTCACACAAGGCAACAAACTTCATAACCTTCCTTAAGCTCTCTAGCAATCCACACTTGACACACCAAATTCCTATTAAGAGCAACACTAAAGCACTATGAATTCCTCTATGTCAAAGTCTATATCTAAAAAACTAGCTGCTCATGGCAATGGTGGAGGCTTATATAGGAGAAGGAGTCTCCATGAATAGTGAAAGGATGAGCTTATCTCCAAGAAAGGTGGCTCATAAGATGAACAAACATGCCATAGAAGGGAGGGCGACCCTTACAAAGCCAAAAACTAGGTCTGGAGTCATCTGGAAGGCTGGCTGTTAGAACAAACTCGCCCAAACAGGATCAGTGTGGGTGCATAACTGGACTGGCGCGCTGGCATCGCATCTCAATAACAGAAGAGGTTTGGTCAGCGCGATTGTATACAGGCGGAGGGTGTGCTGGCTATGAAATTCAACCAGCGCGGAAAAACCATGTGCTTCCGCGCTGGCAGTGCATCAGTCGCACTATCATCCGCCAGTCAGCGCGGTTATTTCAATAACAGTCGCGATGATCCAATAAACTTAGGCAAAGAGGGTTTTTTGGCCATTTCAGAGAGCATGAGCATGATGATTTGATTTCATGACACAGTAGGGAGACTGACAAGGAGACAGTGACAAATTACTGTGTAACAGATGCCCCCTAAAGCATGAAGCTCGAGAGAGTGGGAGGGGTGAAATGCTTTATAAAACTGCTGAACCGGAACACCACCAGGAAGAACTTGCACATAGATACAACTGATATCTCGATTACATGTAGTCTAGGCATGGGCGCAGCCATCCAAAAGATATATGAAGAAGGTCTGTGGTATGGACGCAACCACCCAGCTGAAGAGACCATGATGATAAAAGGTATGGTCGCAGCCATCCTAAAAGACTCAGGTATGGGCGTAGCCATCCATCAATGAGTCATGTAATGATGCTCCACAAAATCGCAGCCTGGTCCGCAACAAACTAGAACCAGGGTCTTGCGCTCCATCCAAACCTGATCAAAGTACAAATCCAAACATGTGAATACAGGAGTCGAAGTCGAACATGCTTGGACATCGTCTGATTACCAGCCAATGATGAAAGCTGTTAACAGATGCAAGAGGTGCCACCAATAATGACGATGGTCCTCAAGGTACTATAGGTACAATCCACGGCGTGTGAATGAATGAGCCGGTGTCGAACACCCGTAGAGTCATCCGATCGGAGGCCAATGATAAAAACCTCGCGTCGAACACGAAGAACCTGCCATTGAGGCATGCAGGCTCCAAGGTACCTGAAAGGAGTCTCTAGGTCACTTTCCTGGATAATGAGCTGAAGTCGACAGAAAGTGATCTTCGTCGAAGGTGGGCCATAATGTTTCCCACATCATCGACACGAGACGGAAAGAGACAATATGTTTTGTGTGAGATAT
>APFE031204381.1:0-36120 GCA_000404065.3 Pinus taeda | reverse complement strand
TAGATTAGGTTGCATGCTTAAGTCTTGCTGAACCATAATGTATGTCTGCTCATATAAGAGCTTTGTAAAGTCTCCACGAAGAAGTTCTTTCTTGTTAATCATGAAACTCAACACCTATAGGAAAATTCACTAGTCTACCATGTCAAATCATCTTAGGCAAATCAAAAATTGCACAAGGATAAAAACAACTAAGATCTACCTTAGAATCCAACCCCGTGAGTTGCATGCAACAAGGTCATCTTTCATTCCTAAATCTTACCTTATATTTTTAACTTTGACAGTGACGAGGATAAATTGGTGGAGTTGCTTGGTTTCTGGTATCTACTACGGAGGTCACAATGTAGTGCGAACATTAATGTTTGGACCAGCAGATTCAATGTTTGAACCGGAATTGGACCCAGAGTTTAATGTACAATTTCAGCAAGACAACCATTCTGTCATACTATTATGACACCTAGATTTTTAACTCAGAAGTTTAAGACATTTTGTTAGCTAGAATTGGAAATATGTTAAATTTTGGTATGTTCTATGCTTAGAGCAATTTACTCCAATTTTCTTATTAACTTAAATATCAATATCCAGATGAGCAATCACATCAGCGTGATAGTAAAATGCAGATAGAACATAAACATAAACAGTACCAGACAAGCCAAGACAAGAGGACAGAAGATGTGGCACCAGCCAGGGACAAACCCCAATGTGGGGAAACCCTTGATCAATTCTTCTTATATTCTTCAATAGTTCAGCAGAGAGAGAGATAGTAGAAATATACAAATCTGAGATTTTACGACAGCAGCAGAAAGTACATGACAGTCTTGAACCAATATTTAAGAGTGTTGTAGCATATCGTGATACAGCATTCCTCCGATTGCAAGCTGCTCTAGCAATTCTGGTTAGGGCGCAATATGCAGCCCTAAACTTCCTTGACTGTGAGAAATTGCTGCTCTGATAAGGGCACCCGAAGTAGTCCTAAACTTCCTTCATAATCTCTAAACAGCCCTAAGAAATCCTTTGCTATGGTGCTGTGGCTTGTGGCCTAGCACATGGCAACACTGTAGTAAATGTCCTCAAAACATCATCAACACAGCAGCACTTTCAAGCATCTAGCTGTGTACATATGCTGATCTATGGAGCAGATCTCTTCAACGCATTCCTTCAATGGCTGTGGCTTATCAACGTAGCAAGCAGTCCTTAAGGCATGCCTAGAACATCTTCCTTCATCACACTGTCATCTACAACAAACACGTTGTCTTTCTAGGCTTCTAAATGTTATGTGAAGACTCCTTTTTGTTGCGGCCTAGGGCTCATCTTAGCCGGAGGCTAGGACTCCTACAAACTGCGGATGAGGGCTTCCCATTTGACAGGGGATAGGTCCACTTGACTATGAGTTAAGCGGCCCTTTTGACAGCGGATTAGGGCTCCCTGTTTGCTGCGTATTGGAGCTTCTTCTTGACAGCGAATAGGACCTCCCTTAACTGCGGATTTAGGGCTCTCTCGGCAGCAGATTAGGGCCTCCCTTAAGTGTGGATTAAGGCTCCCTTTGACCTGTGATTAGGGCACCTTTAGGACTTCGGCTAGGGCTTCTCCTTAGGCCTCCTTCACTGCGGCTAGATCTTTCTTTTGGACAGCGGCTAGGGCTTTTCCTTAGGACTCCTTCACTGCGACCAGATCTTCTTTTTGGACAGCGGCTACGCTTCTCCGTAGGCCTCCTTCACTGCGGCTAGATCTCCCTTTTGGACAGTGGCTAGGCTTCTCCTCTGGCCTCCTTCACTACAACTAGTTCTCCCTTTTGGACAACGGGTAGGCTTCCTCCATCAACTGCGTATAGGTCTCCTCTTAACTGCGGCCAGACTGCTGCTACGACTTCTTTAGGTCACTGGGTCCAGATCTCTTAGATAACCCTTTCCACTACGTCCTCCTTGTGAGAGGACAAACCCAAACCAGTGGAGAGGAGAGATCAAGAGAGGTGTGTGTGTGTATCTCAAATGACTTGAAGACTCTTCTATTTATAATGCTACGTTGAGGTTGAGTTGGGGTAATTTGCTCGCTGGCCGACCTTGACAAATTGTCAAATAATACAAATAAATTCATATCTCCATAAATACATGTTGGAATCGAATGATCTTTGGATCAATCCTACACCTCTCGAAGAGAGGAATCCAAGAAAAATATCAGCTGCCATAAATAAGATGACCCACATGGAGTTTGGCCCTAGTTGCCAATTTTAACAATATATCAATGTACAATTTTTAGCAAGGCAACCTTTTCTATCAGGCTATCTTTTCCCTTTTTGGGCAACACCTATACAATATTTTGACACCTAGATTTTAAACTCAGAAATTTAAGACATTCTGTCAGCTAGAATCAATGTTTTAAGACTCCGACTCCGACTCCGACTCGGCCGAGCAATGACTCCGACTCGACTCCGAAACGGTAATGACTCGGCCGACTCGTTTTCAATGACTCGGTCGTTGTAAAAAATACATTAAATATTTAGTTTTTTTATAAAAAAACATAATTTTGAAGATTTTAAACATAATTTTAAAGATTTTCATTCATGTTTCCAAACACACAACATTATAATATAGATGGAAGACAACATATGATCAAAGTAGGCTCATGAACCAATCCATTGTATCACCTTTTCTCCTTTTTAGACTTTATAATGTTTTCCTTGGGCAATTTAAGTCCCCTTTATTAAATATTTCCGCTCTTTAGCCTATGGGAACACATTAGGCTAGTGGACTACATCATAAGCTTCCTATGTGGCCGGGGACATTATACATATAGCTAGAAAGAATGTATGTGTTGTGATATCAAAGCCGAATTAACAAGACAATTCTACTTGTGATGATATTAGGTATGAGCTTATGACATTTGTGAAGATGTATAAATGTGGGAGCAAGATTATAGGTCTAAGCTTAAGTTTTTTGGTCTAATACAAGTTGAGATACGGAGCATAGATTTGACCTAAAATTTAAAAAACCTACCTATCATGTATGAGATATCAGCAAGATACATTTGACGAAGAGAGACCTCAACAGATTAAATGAATTTTCCATCTTTGGATGAGATAATTGCAATATCCTTTCTTCGAATTGAAATAGTTTTGGGCTGATGATGTTATTGCTCAGTCTGTCATCCTGAATGTATAAAAACCCCAAGCACTGAAATGATAGATTTGGGTCACTACAAGGTTAGCCATTGTCACCTTGCCAACCCTCCTCTGCTCTTCAAGCCAGCTCTCCTTTGGCTCAAGGGAGGCTTCCCTAATGAGAGTTGCTGGAAATCAAAGTTATGAATGTAATGTCTCCAACTAGAATATTCCCAATTTGCAATAAAAATTTCTTTGTTTTAACTGAGTTCCAATGAGTCTTCCGGTCAACTATCTTGTCAAGTGCATAATGTGCATACTGCTGAAGGTGTAATCTTTAGTTGTTGGTTATATGTAATAACAGACAGTGGGATGTGTGTAGTACTAGACTTCAGACCAGCGATTAGAGTGGTGAACAATACTCAGAAATGTTGTAAAACAATGTCATGATTCGTATCGTTGTAACCTGGGTGGTTTATAGTCTTCATATTAAACTATTATTAAGAGATACACAGTGATAAAGTAATAGAACAACCCAGAAATACAGTCCAAGAATACTCATAAAAGATTGCACCGTTTTTTAGCGGACCCGACCGGGTCGACCGAGTCAGCAATGACCCGACCGAGTCATTGAGTGACTCAGCCGGGTCATTGCTGACTCGGCCGGGTCATTGCTGAGTCGGCCGACCGTTCCGTTTTGTTGACCGTTTCATTGCCAGGGGTAACGACCCGGAACGACTCGGCCGGGTTGGTTATGACCCGGCCGGTTTGTAAAACATTGGCTAGAATTGGGTATATCAATGCACAATTTTCAGCAAGACAACCATTCTGTTGTGCTGTCTTTTCCCTCACTGGTCAACACCTATACAATATTTTGGCATCTAGATTTTGAACTCAGAAACTTAAGGCCTCAGCATAAGCTTTTAGTAGTGAGATTATTATTATCATGCTATTAATTCCATGGAAGGGGCATCCTTTTTGTTTTTACTCCAAATGGGTTGGAATTTCACAGCCAAATTAAAAATCTAGCCAAGGGAACAAAATAGCGTGCAACCATTTAATGTTACAGGAAGAGGATTATCGTGAGGGCATACAATCATGCATCTATTATGCGTTCATGTAGAAGGAACATGGAATTATGTAAGGAAAACTATGATCTGTTGGGAGAAACTTTGCCTTCAACAAGAAACCAAAAAAAAAAAAAATAAAAAAATAAAAATCACTCAGTATAGCTGTCAGCTCCATCATCTCTATTTCCTTCTAGCTTATGCCTCCTTAAGTATTATTTCTCTATTAATTTCAGTTCATGATTCCAATTATTGCTCGTGGCAGAATCCATTCGTTGATGCTTATTTAGGTTTGCCATGTCTTCTTGAAGAGAAAATATTAAAACACTTGGGCTTCGTAACCAATAGAAAGCTAAAATCTACTGTGCACTTTAGCGTACCCTGGTATTGATTTTGAACACAGATAAAGATCGAACAAAAGGAAGAGCTCTGAAGTTTGGACACCAAACAAAAGTTAGGAAACAAGATGGATTGAAGAGCATTGAAACCTAATCAGAAGCACCTGTCATGTTACGAAAGGGCTACCACCCACTCCCCTACTGTACCCAGTAGGAAAGCATTTATAGCACTGTCTAGATTGGTATAAGCATAAGGTCCCTAATTCTCCTCCCGTCCTTTGACATTCTGCCCATAGAGCAGTTGCCACTCGCTAGCTTGGGAGCAAACTAGGGATTCCATAAGTGCTTTTCTACCTCCACCCTGCCTATATATGTGGCTTATACCAAGATTCGAGAGGAAATCCTCCACCCATCAACCACTAAATTTTTGCAATTTTAGTACTTCCACCCTATATTAGGAATCCGAAGGACGCCAATTTTAATTATCGAACAAGGGAAAACTAGATGTCCAGAAAATAACCATGCTTAATGGAAGACAAGAGGATTCCAAGTCAGTTGTAGTGTTATGGAGTAAGAGAGTTATCCCCGACATTCTCTCATTTTACCTATTAGCAGTAACTAGCCAATGGAATGGCTGCTACCTCTTTGCCTTAAGAAAAATAATCACCAACGAAACAATAGCATACTAAAAGATGTGATAACTCATTCATTGAAGAATCAATTAACACACAAGGAAAAGAGGAAATGCATCATCCATGTATATAAGGAGCAAAGAAAACGATCCCCAGATAGGGTTTCAGGCACCAGTCAAAACGCCCTCTAATTTTAGTAGATTGGTAAATATCAAGGGTGAATTCGAATAGCTCGAACTCACCTCTGCTGCTGCGATTTCCAAGTCAAGGAAATCTATCCTCCAACCTTTCTGTTCTGCGCGCTTTCCTTATCTCCTGCCATCAATATTTTGTTCATCCATTGCTTCTCGCTTATATTTCAGAAGTCTCACAACCTGCTATTTTTGGATTTCATTCATCGGGTTCTGTTTTGAGTTATAACTCAGCTCGTGGGTGCAACCGTTCTCTGCTTGGTAATATCACGAGTCCCATTTCCTTTCTCCTCCCTTAAGCCCTTGTCTCTCCCTATGTTATCAAATCCATCTCCCCCTCAAAAAATATCCCCGGGACATCCCCCTTGCCAAAATCTAACCGCTCCCTCCCCTCCTTGAATCCCTCAATTCACGTAGGCAAATTTCATTTTGCGAGATGATGAGGGGAGGTTCATTGGTTTGTTTTGCCTTGCTGACCCAAGATATTTTTTTTCAACCAATTATATACTACCCAGTTAATGTTTAGTTTCAGATTCTTTAAGGTTGTTGGCCTTGTCACTCCCTAGAGTCTTGTTGGCCAATGATCTTGTGCCACTTGGTTCTTTTCTTTTTGCATGCCACCTGTCAGACTCCTTTGGTCCATGACAACCACAAGTCCTCCAAGCAACAATCCCCCTTCGACCTTGGAATATCTGTCCCATGACCTAGTTCTTTTTTTTTGTTGGTCAAATACTTACATTATTTAAAATTCATGAAGGAAATAAGTAGGGGGGGTTGTCACATTTGTAGTGTGTTTTCTTTTATTAGCTAAACTCTAGGTCATGACCAGTGTGTTCGAAATCGGTGGAACTAGCCAGTCCGACCGGGTTGGGGGTCGAACTAGTTTGTTTCACGGCCTTGAACCGGAAGTGGCCGGTTCGGTGCCGAACTGACAAGTCACCAACCGAACTGACTGATTCTATACAATTTGACCAAAGACATTCCAAATGTAATTAAAAAAATAAAATAAAATAAACATGAATTTTTAAGTGGGGCGGCATAACTTTCAAGCCTATGGCTCTTGAATCCTTATCCAATTTATGGTAATGCCCTCCTTTATTTTTTATTTTCATCCTTTTACTTAAATTTTTAACATTAACATGAAATAACTGAGGATTTTTTAGAGTGGTTCCAACTTCATTGGATTTAATATGGAGAAAGCAAATTTTTAGAGCTCGCTCAAAATCTAGTAGACTTAACCATTTCTCAGGATTTCAAGATTGGGGGAATTGCAACGTTTCCATTGGATTTTGTCATGTACGAGGGTATGGAACTAGTAATTAATCAAGATCACCAAACCCTCTATGTACCCTAATGTTAGTGGCACTGGTTGTCAAACTCCTTTATCACGGCCCTATAAAAAATGTACCCATCACTCAAACAAAATCTTGACTCGACATGCTACGCTTTTTCTATCTTATTTTAATGCTTCTAGTGTGATATTGATGACGAAGGTCCCAACAGAGGCAATGGTTATGATGATATGTATGTATTCGTTGTAGCATGATTTTCTTTTGCTTTTTCAATGCTAGAGGCCATCTAGAGCCTATTTTTTGTTGTATTTTCGTTTCAGAGACGAATTGCACTCGATGCTATTTTGGTTATGTGCACCCTTACATGCTATATCAATGAGAAGTTTTGCTTGTCTGTGTATAAAATGCTTTGGATTCATACGAATGCACATGACTATATATCTTTTTCTTTAAAATTTGAATGTATGTATTTTTGGCCGACCAATTCTCTGGTCCGGTTTTTTAGTAGTTTTGGTCCGGTTTCAACTGGTTCTCAGTTCGCCAGTTTGGCTCCGATAACATTGGTCGTGACTTTATTACATTATATAGCCCCACTGATTACGTTGACTTACCGTTTTACAGGATGGCACTATTTTTGCATGGAAATTTAATTCTCCAGCCAATGCCTTTGAACCTGCAGTTTCCCTCGCAGGGCACACCCTGCCTGTTGTCTCATTGGTCTCGGGGGCAGGAAGACTCTACTCTGCTTCCATGGACCACACAATAAGGGTATGTTTCTATGCTTCTCGTCCACTACTTTTATTTGTATTTGTTTACACAGCAAGATAAAAGAAAAATTGGGCTAACCTGGTTAATAAAAGCACAAATAAACATTGTTTTTCTTGCAAGCTTTGATGTTTTTCATTCACTTACAATTTTAGAAAATGAATTGTGTACCCAATTCCAGATGAGTTTATATTTGACAGTTGTAAAGAAATTCACAGGTTTGGGATATGGAAAGTTTTCAATGTATACAGACCTTGAGGGATCACAAGTCAGTTGTAATGTCTCTTCTCTGTTGGGATGACTATCTCTTGTCGTGCTCATTAGACAACACGGTGAAGGTAAGGAAGACTTCATCATATGTCCACGTTTCATTCAGGAAATAAAATGGTGCACAAACTTCATTGGAATTTCTAATCATCAAATGCAATGCAGGTATGGGCCGCTACATCAAGTGGAGCCTTGGAAGTGACTTACACTCATAGCGAAAAGAATGTATGTTATCTAATCCTCTCTACCCATAACAATTGTGTGCATTTTATAATTAGTTTTTTCATCCATGCAACAACCTATTTACTTAGTTGCAGTGCAATGCTATTTTTCTATTCATGATTTATCTACTAAGTTGCATTGCAACGTGCTTCTATTTGGCATGGTGGTCCTAGGATCTGAAATCAAAGAGGGGTAACCAGTCCATGGGGATGGTGTGACCTCTTTATTTTTTTAAAGCCAAAGTAACTTCTAGATTATTTATTAATTATTTTAATCATACATGTTTTGTTCTGCTGCAATTCTTTAGTTAGTTTTATGATTTATAAGTCTCAGTGGTTGAAGGACGCCAAGGCCCAAGGGCAAGACATTTGTGCATCAGAAATTATTTAGTGGGTTTTATGATTTATAAGTCTTGGTAGTTGAAGGACCCCAAGGCATAAAGGCAAGACATTTGTGCCTCAGAAACTAGATACCACAGTAAAGTCACATTCCATGAGAAAGTCTATGATTCATTCCTTCAATGGTTTCTTTACTTCTTTCAAATCTAAACATCCAGGTTGGGAGCTTTTAATGTATTTTATTGGAAAATCAACTACAGTTACCACGCAAAATCTCTGATATTTTGCAAACTTGAACTTGTCTGTTTTATTATTATCATTATTATTTTAATGCAGCAAGGCCTTGCATGTAAGTGATATTTTGTTTTTTGTGTATGGTGTAAGAATCGAGTCAAACAATCCTATTAAGTCACTAGATATTGCAAGGTTTATGTTTCTTTTCTCAGAATCAAGTGGAGTTAATTTATTTTGGTTTTGCTTCTCACAGGGCGTTCTTGCGCTATGTGGAATGAATGACGAACAATCCAAGCCTGTCTTGCTTTGTTCCTGCAACGACAACAGTGTGCGCCTCTACGACTTGCCATCGTAAGTATAGCTGCTCTTGAGTTCATTATACTAAAATATTGGAAAATGGAAAAGCATTTTTGATCATTCTGAGAATGAAAACAAGCTGGGCTTCGGAATGCCTTTGGGCTATTTCAGGGTCATTTTGTCCTTGTTTTCAAAATATTTAATGGACTAGGAAATTGTTCATGTGCTCATTTATGGAGTTACATGAATGTGCTCATATTGTCTGCTTTTTGGTAAAATAACATTTACGGGTTTTGTCTCAGGTTTAAAGAACGATGTAGACTGTTCTCGAGACAGGAGGTGCGAGTATTGCAGCTTGGATCTGGTGGATTATTTTTCACTGGTGATGGAGAGGGGGAACTTAAAGTATGGAAATGGGATACCCAGACTCTATGAGAGGCTGAGACAACCTATAAAAGTCTTGTTGTAATTAAGAGTCTCCAGTTGAAATGCTACTGTGGTCACTCCTTATAAAAGTGACCCTTGTTCATATCTCCCACATGTGAAGCTCCTCCTGTACTCTTTTCACTTAGCATACTCTAACTACATCCACGCCGCTATGATCGTATTGGTCTGTGGAATAAACTCACATTGACAGAGGTATCTTTAGATGGCCCCGGGCACAAATCCATTCCCTGGTTCTGTCGCTGATCATATGCCTTTCAGTGAAACACAAGTAAGTCTCCTGCTTTCTTTCTGTAATCATCTGTGTCATGTGTTTTGCTTTATTAAGTAAAATCTAGTTATATGTATGGCATCTTCTGTTTACTGTAGTTATAGTTTTCTCCATTTTAATTTTTTCTATTACATTATTTGTTGACAGAGAAGTGGAGGACATTTTCCATCCCATCAGCTGTGCATCACATACAAACTAATTTTGTCTCCACCCACAATCATTTACTGGCTTTTGGTAAGATTTGGGACCATATTTATCAGTTTACTGTCTTATCAAAGTTTTCTATACTTTCAGTTTCATTTCAGATCCATTTATACTTTTTATGAAATGTGGTAATGCACTTTCAGAAGTTGATGGCATATTTCTCCGAGAGTAGACTTGCATAATTGTATTGTCATTTATCTGCATATTTTGAGAAACACATTTCTTTTGCAGGTGGGCTATGATATTTTCCATCTCATCACATGTGCATCGTGCAAACTGATTTTCTTTCCTCCCGCAATCATTTACTAGCCCTCAGTAAGGTTTGGGACCATATTTCTCAATTTATGGTGTTATCAAATCTTCTTCCAATACCTTCAATTTCATTTCAGATCCATTTATATTTTTTTATGAACGGTTGTAATGGATTTTTGGAATTAGATGATATATTCTCCTGAGACAAGACTTTCATTGTTGTATTGTCATTTATCTGCATGTTTTGAGGGACATATTTATTTTGCAGGTGGGCTATGACACTTTCCGCCTTCTAAAATGTGCATCAGATGCAAACTGGATTTTTTTTTTCCATCCACAGTCATTTACTGGCCCTTGGTAAGCTTTGGGACGATATTTATGAATTTATGGTCTTATCAAAGCTTTCTATACCTTCTGTTTAATTTCAGAATCGATCCATCTATACTTTTATGTGGCAATGCATTTTTTGAGATTTGATGATATATTCTCATTAGAGTAGACTTTCATGATTGTATTGTCATTTATCTGCATATTTTGAAGGGCATTTATTTTGCAGGTGAGTTATTGCTGGGGCTGCTCCGTTGTTGACCAAGTTCCACAAGTTGTGGGCTTCGTTAGTTTAGGATATCCTTTTGGTGTGCGGCTGCATCAATAATCTTTGGTAGGCACCACAAATCTACTCTGCAGTCTCCAAAATCAAAGGCAGTATTGCAGCCATTCCCTTCTTGCAAAGCAAAGCCCAGTAGATGCAAAAATAATGGCACGTCCTGTGTACTTTGGATGATGTTCGAAAGGTTTAGATGTGACATACCTGGGTTGTAAGATACTTGTTGGTGAGGCTGATTAGGCTGTGCGACAGCTATCACATTGCTCAATCAAGAAATATTTGATTCTCTCACTGTTGGACTTGATTTGATTATTTTTTCCCCTTTGGTATAGTGTTGATTAAGATACGGGACTGGTTGAATATACTGTTACTGATTAGCATTGAGTGTGAACATCTCATCTTCTTCTCAGTTTCAAGAGTAAACTTATATTTCCTAGATGTTCCTAGTGGAAAATGTTTGAATAATTTTGGTATGCAAATATCTTGTCTTCTTCTCAGTTTGAAGTGGAAACTTGTATTTTCAAAATGCACCCAGCGCAAAATGCTTCAATAATTTTGGTGATCTGATAAGTACACGTTGTGCAAACTTACATCTATTCTCATTAATTAGATGGTGCCTAGGCTGCGTCGATTTTTACTCACTATTACACAAGCAAACATTCATCCTTGGCATGCGTACGAACATTGTTCAGCAAGGGGTGGAGCCTATATGGCCTTGGTTTTAGGCTAAAATTGGGGATGCCGTTTAGATGAAAAATATGAGTTGTAGAAGTAAGCTAAGAGTTTACGGAATCAAGTGGCAGTGAGAACTGAATTGTAATTGCAATTTGAGCTGTGTGTTTGTGCTGAATCAGGTCTTATTTCAAACAAGAAATTGTTGCTGATACCTGGCTATTCAGTCTAATAGATTTAACTATCGGAATTACCTTGCATATCCTCTCACGACGAATTAAAGGAGAGTGTACAAAGAGTCTCTGAAATGTGTAGAAAAGTTATAAGCAAAAGAGAAATTTAGAAGAGGCACCGCATATCAATGTGATTAGATAATGTTTCTAACCCTCACATCCATCAATGATGATGAAGTTGAGGATGAGGATTATATGGACTCCGTAATGCGGCCTGGTTGCTTTGATGAGGAGTTACCTGTAATACACTCCCTTACCATTCTAACCCAAGGGAGGTGGTTACTAGGTTACCCGACTCTCATTTTACAGTTACAAGAATGGGGTAACATCTCCATACCTTTATTTCGTTACAGTTACAAGAATGGGGTAACATCTCCCTACCTTTATTTCGTTACAGCTACAAGAATGGGGTAACATCTCCATACCTTTATTTCGTTACAGCTACAAGAATGGGGTAACATCTCCATACCTTTATTTTGTTTTCAGACTGCCAGTAAAATGCTTGAAATATATTGACGAGGCACACTCTAGTTTGCAACTTATCATTTCCATGAGCAATGTGATTATATGTCCTACTGACCTAGTATAAATCATAGAGTGAACATTCAATGGCATGGACCTCCAGTCCTATTTAAATTTAGTCAATCTTTAATAAAGCTAGACTCCGTTGGAACGTTTTTGATAATCGGGCTAACAGCACTTCACATTAGATAAAAATGTTATAAAGTAGACTAGAATGGGCTGTACTTACAAATTCAAAGAGCAGGATCTGTGACAGAAGCTTTTCATTGCTGTTTCTTAAGATACCAAAAGCCCTTGCATATTTTATGCACTCGTCTCAACATACCTGTGTTCACACTTTGTCTGATTGAGTTGTAGCATCGAGACTGCTTGGGTGACTTTCATTTGTTTTTCGAAGGATCCTCCATGCAAAACTGCCTTGAGAAGAATCCTGATCCCTTTTGTACACACCGGTGAGAAGGCACAATACCATTTCAACAAGAGATGAACATGAGAACAAAACAAATCCTTGCTGGACCGTACAGTCCAGGACTTGCATTACTCTCTGGAAACAGTCTTCCATGGTCTGAGCGCTCAGATAAGGCATCATTGAAAGAGCCACACGGCCAAATATCGGACTGTTAAAGCTCTCTAACTGAGGGAGTTTACTTGCTCTCTAAAATTCTATGAAATGATCTCCAAACACATCTGTTCTTTTGCTGTACGTAAGTCATCATGTAACGGTGGTAGAACGAGTTTAAAGCTCTCTATCTGAGGGAGTTTACTTGTTCTATAAAATTCTCTGAAATGATCTCCAAACACGACTGTTATTTTGCTTTACTTAAGTCATCACGTAACGGTGGTAGAACGAGTTTAGTAATCCAAGTGAACTTTGTAGCAACACCACCAATAGTAGGTTCTATGACAATTAACTTCAACAATAAACAATAGGTTCTGTAGCATCTTGGAAATAATAATTTCTTCAACATTGGGAGAAATATCCTTAAATTCAATATTCTCGTCATCAACACCACCTTCATGTGAAAGGTGAAGGTTCCACCTTACATCTTCCTCCATTCCACTTCTAAGTTGCTCTTCCATAGCCTTAATGAAGGCGTCTAAGTTCACTTTGGGCATAAGGTGTTCTTTCTTTTCCCAAGTAGCAGCCAATTTTTGGTGCAATCCCTTGGTCACCCTGTCCTAGCCCAAACTCTTGTTAAATAAAGAAAGCCCTAACCACAAGACATCCTAGATGCACGGAGTGGCAATCATGTGAAAAGAATGAACTGTAAGGTTGTGACTTCGGATTTCATAAATTGTGTCCTGTGATACATTAAAGAAACTATCCATGCATTATCGAGTCATATATTTTAACCTTTGGATTAGGAACACCAAGCGGAGTGCTGTATGAGAATCTTGAAGTAATTAACAAAATTCTGGGAAAATATAAAATAAAGAAAGCCCTAACCACAAGACATCCTAGATGCACGGAGTGGCAATCATGTGAAAAGAATGAACTGTAAGGTTGTGACTTCGGATTTCATAAATTGTGTCCTGTGATACATTAAAGAAACTATCCGTGCATTATTGAGTCATATATTTTAACCTTTGGATTAGGAACACCAAGCAGAGTGCTGTATGAGAATCTTGAAGTAATTAACAAAATGCTGGGAAAATATATTCTTATGCTGAGGCAGTATTGAGCATGATATATATATATATAGTGTGTGTGTGTGATGTGAATCTCAGACTTGAGTGCTGGGAGAATTAAGGTATCGCAAATGGTTGCAAGAAAACAAATGTTCATCTACTCTCTGGAAACCGTTCAGAAATTTGCCTTCATGCTAATGAACCTTCTATTTGCCATCCGTCACAAGATGGTCCAGCACGTCGTTAATGATGCGAACTTACCGATTTACATATGTCATTATATTTTGAAACTGGCCCAAAGAATTTGATATGAATGTGCAAGAGTATATATATGTATATATATATATATAGTGTGTGTGTGTTCGAGTGCGCACAATGTGAATCTCAGACTTGAGTGCTCGGAGAATTAAGGTATCTCAAAAGATGGTCCAGCACGTCGTTAATGATGTGAACTTATCGATTTGACATACATATGTCATTATATTTTGAAACTGGCCCAAAGAATTTGATATGAATGTGCAAGAGTGATTGTGCTTGAGTTTGAAACTAGCCCAAACAATTTGTCATGAAAGTGCAGGAGTGATTATGCTTGAGATCCAAGTGAACCCTTAAGTGACTATTGATTTTGTTTCCCTTTAAGTGAATACATGAAAATATTTATGTGAGATGACTGCATGGTTATTCAGAAAATTTTTAGTTTATATATTTGCTTTAGTTGATTAGATCTTGAAATATGGAATCCTTGAAATTAGGTTTGCAAATTCAAGCTTCAGATTAAACCCCTGAAATGTGTCATGAAAGTGCAGTAGTGATTATGCTTGAGATCCAAGTGAACCCTTAAGTGACTATTGATTTTGTTTCCCTTTAAGTGAGTACATGAAAATATTTATGTGAGATGACTGCATGGTTATTCAGAAAAATTTTAGTTTATATATTTGCTTTAGTTGATTAGATCTTGAAATATGGAATCCTTGAAATTAGGTTTGCAAATTCAAGCTTCAGATTAAACCCCTGAAATGTGTCATGAAAGTGCAGGAGTGATTATGCTTGAGATCCAAGTGAACCCTTAAGTGACTATTGATTTTGTTTCCCTTTAAGTGAATACATGAAAATATTTATGTGAGATGACTGCATGGTTATTCAGAAAAATTTTAGTTTATATATTTGCTTTAGTTGATTAGATCTTGAAATATGGAATCCTTGAAATTAGGTTTGCAAATTCACGCTTCAGATTAAACCCCTGAAATGTCTATAGCATCATGAGAAACAATGCTTCGATTTGACCCCCGAAATGTCTATAGCATCATGAGAAACAATACTTCGATTTGACCCCTGAAACATCTACAGCATCATGAGAAACAATGCTTTGATTTGACGGAGTGCTGTATTATTAAGTTAGATCTGTCAACAAATTTGTAATGAGCTTTTCAGATAGAACAAAATTTATTTGCAGGTCAGATTCATATCAGAGTGTTCATTAAGATATCAACCTCCAATAAACCCCAAGTTCACTGGGAAATAATGAGATTTGGCTCAATAAAACTTGATAAGGAAGCCTAGATTTGAAAATATAGGTTATTAAATATTAGGATGCACGTATGACAAAAGGTAAATGAGACATCTAGGAAAGAAAGGAAAACCTAAAACCAGTTTCTTTTTTTCGTTATTTTCTCCTCATTTTCAGATTTAACCTCTACCTTCGGAAGATAGCTAAACTTCTTCAATAACTTTCTGGCACATTTCTTTGTTTCTTTTTTCCTTTTCTTCCTTCTATTTTGAGGTTGACCTATGTTGCTATCCATTTCAGTGGAAAGGGATATGGAAATCTTAAATAAGACGATATAAAGCAATGATTATCAAAGACAAGCCCATGTAATGTGACATTAAATAAATAAGCAGTTTGTTTGTGTGGGTATGTAGTGAAGAGAAATTGTTAGTCCTCGAGTTTTTAAAAGACTAAGAAAGGCAACTTACCTCTGCCATTTCAAGGGGCATTCCAAGAATATCTTTGTACAAGCCCAAATGGTAATAATATTCACCAATCATTTTCCTAGGTACACAGGTGATGATCTCATTACTCATCTTATCTAGGTTCCAGGCCAACTAACTATTTATTTTTAATGAACACGGTGAAATGGCACCTAAAATTAGAAACAGGATGTGAAGGTTTTATTGCACCGAGAGAAACAACCTAAGTGATAGTGGCCTGGGTGGTGGGAAAGCTCTGTTGTGTAATGTTCCATTCATTGAATCTTGACATAGCACCGGGTGAATTGAACCGTGAAATGGGTGAGTTGAATGGCAAGGCAATGGCTTACACCCAACTAATCCAAGTTTGATATGCACCTCAAAGGTAGTATAGGTCGAGAATGTATATGTCGGCCTATGTAAAATGTTCCATTAATCAAGAAAACTCTCTTCATTTGAGAAGTCTCAATAGAAAACGCTACAGAATAATTCAAGAAATTTACTTTGTGTCTTGGTGCTTCGTGGGCTGTTGAGGAGATCTACTGTGAAGCAGACTTATTGTCTTTTAAGCCAAAGTCTATGTGGTTCTTAAAACAGGTCAAGAGAGAGATTACACATATCATTCTTTACACTCATAAAACGTTTTCCAATGCTATATTGTTGTGGTTGTGACCTGTTTTATGTACAGAAACCTTCGTTTCTCACTTTTTAATGTTTTTGCTTCGTGAATCAAACTGCATGGTTCAATTTCCCACTATGAATAAATGGACTTGGTTTTTCCAGAAAGAGTCACTTGAGGAGCCCTCTGTTGTGTAGTACATATACTCGCAAAAGAGAATTCCATGTCATGAATGCCCTCGAGCTAAGTGATTGGGGTGTTTGAAACTAGTGCGTGGAAGAAAGTCTAGTAGGGATCCAGACCTTTTTCGCGCACGCCAAGTAAAGGTAAATAAGCGACATCCAAAGGAGCTCTCCACCTTTGAGACACACTTGATGAACAAAGCATTCCTCTTGATCTGAAATTGAGGCACTAATATAGCCCACATGAGTCACCAACACGTATCTTGTAGAAAAACCAAATATGTTCTATGCAGTTTCAACATTCAATCTGACAATGTTCAAATTTGTTTTATTCAATTCTGCCGCTGAATATGCTAATGTTGAAGTTTGTTTTATCAAATTTCAACGGTCAATCTGCTAATGTTGAGCTCCCGTGGCCCCTTGCAAATTTGTAATGACAAGATAAGAAATCTATATGTTGGAACTATTTGTAATGCCAAGATAAGAAATCTACATGTTGGAACTAGATGGAGACCATACATTCTCCTGAATACTTGAGACCAAAGTGTTGGTCCTTTTAAAGCATTTACGTTGGCTATTCTCACGTAACATAAATATTCACGGAATTATCTTTGTTTTCGTTTATTTCTTTTTTTCTGTGTGGTCTTTTATGAGGATCAAGGCTTTGCTTTTTCCTTAATAAATTTCCGGCAATCCAATGCATCTACTTATAACATCCCATGGCTAACCTTACTAGAGATCATCATCTTTAATGATCATGGAAGAGGCATTTGCTTCTAAAAACTTGTTGGTAGTTCGTTTGATTAAATTTAAAATTATTGCTTTATTACCATAGCATCCTTTCGACCTTTAACATGAACTGATTTCTTGGACTCCGTTTCTTTATCAAGTGTGTTTAGAGATCTTTTTGAGAGTTATGGCCTTTAATTATTGGACACTTGTAAATTTAATTTAAAATTTTACAATACATAGTTGCTTTCCATTTGGCATAATGTTGCTCACTTTATCCTCGTAGTCACTGTCCAATTGGCATAGTGTTGTTCAATTTAAGCTCATCACATTCGAAGGACATGGACATTTGACCTACATGTTATCTAAAGCCCAAGATTCCTACCATTTTTATGTATTACCTCATCCCTTCTTGTAGATCTTTTAACGAGCTTTCGATATTTTTAACGTATATTGTATTGAGAGTACGAATTCTACGCAAAAGGTAAGCATGCCAATAGGAGATATCATTAGTAATTTTTCCCATCACCAAAGTCTAAAGCTTCTTCGGCATAATTCAAAAAGCTACAAAAATACAAAGAACACAAAGAGGAGATATCACTAGCAATTTGTTCATCACCAGGGAAATTTTTTAGTGTTCATGTGGACGTCGCCGCTAGGGTCTAGGGCACCCACGTGCCTCCCATTATCTAGGGACTTGTGGGTGGTTAGGGAAGCATTTCTCCATGTGCCCATTTTTTAGGAAACATGGGGAAACACATAAGGAAACATTTTTCCGATGTGTGCAGTGGATTTCCCAAAAACGGGCTCTTAAAGGCTTTTCTTGCCCCCCCACTGTGATTTTTTGCCTGTAGTCCTTGAAAAAAAGAAGGCACAAAGCCTTCTAGAGACTAAAATCTATCTTTAACTGCAAAGTTCAAGCCAAATGTAGTACATGGATGTAGAGGAGTAGCTAATGGCCTCCTCGATGCTCATTTTGTTTCATTGTCTGTTGTGAATTTTCAGTTTTAGCTTTTGAGCCTCAACTCTAGAGGTTGATGGCACTAGATCGAGTCTTGACATTTGAGCAATTCCAATTTATTGTTCCATACTTAAATATCTACTAATTTTCTTAGTACTATTTATATTTTCGAATGAAGAAGGTTGGGTTTACATCAATGAATTTCATTTATGAATTACTATATTTCTGAATCCAAACTTGAATTGTGTTTATATCATCTGCGAACTTGAATTTAGTATTAACTAAATTTAATTTGAATTGTGTTTAATTCAGTATGAACTCAATTCAAGTTCGCAAATGATATAAACACAATTCAAATTTGGATTCAGAAATATAGTAATTCTTTTTGTTCCATTTTCAATCTGGTTTCCTTCTCTAGGTCTTAGCATTTTTGGTTTGATGGGGTTGTCACTTTTTGTTGCTCTTTGTCATCTGTTTCCAATTGGCTATGTTTACTTTGTTCCTTCATGAGCGGATTTCAGACATGGAGTCGGTTAAGTTTTCACACAATTGCCCTAATGTTTAGGATCTATTATTTGTCTCTTTTATCTTTTATCCTATAGTAGATGTTCTCGGATTTTTTGTTTTTTTGTTTTTTTTGTTAATACGAGTATTGAAACAAAAGCATATGACCAAAATTACTTTTCAAAAACAATTAAGCTTATTAATAATAGAATGCAAAAATTATCATTGCAAAAATGGTTGCACAAAATATTTATAGCACATTATAAATTGACATTTAAAATAAACCCCAAAGAAACCATAAATTTTATTCTTACAAAATATTTAATCACAATAATATTAAATAAGTAAAAGAACTTGTTTACTTGTTTAACTTTCTTTGTAAATTGGGTTATTTCAATGTGAGCCATTTCCATTCAATTTTTTATAATTCGAGATTTTCTTATTGATATAAGGTTGGAATGTGTTATAATTATTTTTATAAAAGTAGGGATGTTGCATTGGTACTTAGGTCGGTCATTATATAAATATATATGTCAACTTCATAAGCCTCTTCATTTCATTGCCTTAAGTTGATCATGTTTTAGACTATTTGTGGTATGTCATTCTGTAATATGGATGTCCTCAATATGCCTCAGATTCACAACTGTTGGGAAATGTCAATTTATATATAGGAGAGCGAATTCAAGAGCAATTATACATTTTTCAAGCGGCTAGTTTCGACATACAAGACAATGGGATGTACATAACCATATATAGTTTCCCTTACATTTGTGAAAGGGTGAATATTTATTTTAAATTCATTACCACAAAGAGAAACATAGATGAGTTGCATGAAAAAACTTGAGAAATATACATTATTATCACGGACAACTAAAGCGAGGTGTGTGTGTGTGTGTGTGTGTGTATATATATATATAGATGGTAAAGATACTTTTAATACAATTTAATACTCTATTTTAGCATGGAATATATTTATTAATAAAATAGACCTTAATATAATTTATATATTGTTTAGTTTATGGTTATATTATTTATAGGTTATGTATTGATAATAGTTGGCTTTAACTAATTATGATTAATATGTTTAAATTATGTTTCATGTTTAAATATGTTCATAATGGTTGACTTTAATTAATTAATTATGATTAATATGTTGAAATTATGGTTGATGGTTAAATTCTTTTTAGTTTGTATATGTTGATAATGGGTGACTTTAACTAATTGTGATTAATATCTTTAAATTATGATTCACAAAGTTTTCTAATGGTGGACCATACATATATAACTACAACCAATTTAATATAGCATTAATTTTAACATATTAATATTTTTTTCAAAGAAAAAAAAACTTATATATTCATGTATATAATAATATATACATTTCAGTCCATTAAATTTGTTATCCTCAGAGGACTTGGTAAGAAGATTCATCCTTCCACTTGCATCCCTATTTTCAAAAAACCACCTTTTCCTTTACATCCTATTTTTTTCTATCTCATGTCTTCTTTAGATCCTCTAAAATCTTTGTCAAAGATGGGGGATATGTACAAAAAACCAGACAACAAAATGCAAGAAAGGAAGGTAACTTGAGTGGAGGAGTTACAACTAGAACCCCCTAGCATTGATTTCTTTCCTAATGTTGTATTCATATATCGAGTGCTTCTTTGGAGAGGGCATATGCTTCCATGTTTAGTTCTCACAAAAAATGGTTGAAAGTAATCCGCTCAAAAGTGGATGTTAAATGTTGAATATCTTGTTGAATGTGTTCAAATCCTGTATTTTGAACAGTGGCCCTTCCGTTGGCCCAGTTGATGACCAACCTGGAGTCATCGAGAACTTGAAGCCTAGAGATGCTTTTCATGTTTTCTATTTCAAGAAGAAGATAAAGCCCAATAGATGCAGCGTTATTGTTGGAGCCTCTGCCTGGCAAGTATGTGTTGTATAGAAAATGTGTTTGATTAAAATAAATGACAACACCAACGCCGAAGTGAGGAGGATCTCCTTGACTCGTGCCATCAAAATATCCCCAAGGGATATCATAGTCAAGATACTGAATTTGTGTAGCGCGCTAAGACGTAGTTTTCTTATCAGACTTGAATTCCTTTGCAAATCAAATGATTCTCACGGCACATATATCACAAGAAATCTCTTTCTTTTGGAATAGTCTAGAAATTACATGCACACCAAATACTATCTAACAGAAAGCAATGCAAATTAGTCAAAGAGCGCACTCATTTGTCTAGGAGCCCTTTTCTAATGTTGCCTTCAAGAGAAGGGGAATTCCAATGAGCTTTAGGAGGAAATTATGTGCGGATCAAAGTATATACCCGAGAAACAAAGGAACATTTGACGAAAAGGTGAAGTGCAGACTCTATCTGAGATTTGCATAGCGTACATCAGCTTGGACACCGCCATCCACGAGAGGAGAGTGCTTCCCAAGTGACTAGTTTGTTGTTGATTACTAACTTGGTTGATATTTTGGATTTTAAAGGAGCATTGAGTTTCAATATGGCTTTCCACCACCATTGTTTAGGACCCTCAAAAACATCTTCAATTCATGCCTTGTATCCTACCTTAATTGTGAAATCTACAGACATAGGATTTCTGGAACAACAAAGTGAATCCAGGATATTTAGCTTGAGAGAGATGAAATTATGGTAGAGCAAGTGTATATATTGATCCCATTCCACTGAAAGATCGCCTTGAAATCTTAAGTGTTGGGCTGATTTCCATCTTGTTATGCCATAAACTTGAGGAGATTGTATTGCAACATCAAATAAGCGGAAAATGTTTGTTGCCATTAGCCTTTATAATAAGGGGGGAGCTAGAAAATAGTCTTCATTGCCTCCATACCACAGGTCCTTCTCGATTCAGATTTGTGTTTCATTACCAATTTTCCAAGCTATCCATTTCCCAATCATATGGAAATGAAGCTACCAACGCTTTCCAAACAGTTAATCATTTTGAAGATTTGTTTCGAAGGCAGGTCCATTCTATTAAAGAAAGACCATTGAAATATTTACTTACAGTTACTTGTGTCCATATTGATTTACCTGTTAAAATCCTTCACAATATCCTACTAGCCAGGGCCTTGGCAAAGAGAAAGGAATTCTTGAGACCCCAACCATTTATCTCTTTTGGTGCAGTAAGTCTGGGCCACTTAACAAGAGCCATGCTAAGTTGTGGTCTAGATCTTGTCCATAGGAAGACGTAACTAATTCAATGAATACAATTAAGGATGCCCTTAAGAACATAGGATATAGACAGTCAGTAGACAATAATGTTTTCTACAACATACTCTAAGAGAACCGTGCCGCCACCGCGAGAAAGGAGACGATGAGTCCAAACTAAAATTCGAGCTTCGCCTTTCTTAATGAGCCATTACCAGTTAACCTTTCTGTATTTATTGGGTTTTAAGTAGAACCAAAGATCTTTGAGGCCCTCCTCTAGCGATTAAATGGGGAATTGGAATGTATGAATAGACAAGAGCCATAACGAGCCCGAGACTCTGTGGCAGATCAGAGCGAATTTCTTAGTTTTAATTAACATACCAATGGATTTATAGGTGTCAAGAATAATTTCCAATGCATAAATGTTCCTTTGAGTGCCTTGTAGGCATATGCGGACATCATCAACAAAAAGAAGATGTGAAACTTGAACAAATTCAAAGAAGAGTATACCTTTAATGTCACCTCAAGAATTATGCGCCTCCATTAGTTTGTTGTGAACTTCAGTGACAAGCAGAAAGAGTAGTGGAGAGAAAGGGAATCCCAGAGAAAGCCCTCTAGTTGTTGAGAAGAATTTAGGAGCATCGTTCATCGAGAATGCAAAGGAAACAAACTGGATGCGACCTGTGATCCAATTAACAACGGTGAGTGGCATGCCCATTTGAATGGGGAGCCTAAGGAATGTGTAGTCCACCCTGTCAAAGGATTTTGATAGGTCTAGCTCAAGAAAGATAACTCTAGATTTGGAAAATTTTGTAAAATGTATCACCTCCCGTGCAATAGCGACAACATCTAGAATATTCCAATTTTGTAAAAAAAAAAAAAAAATTGTTCTTGCAATATAAACAAGCTTATGATATGCTTAAGCCTTCTTGCAATTATTTTTGATATAGGTTTTCACGGTACATTACATCAAGCTATTGGGTGATAATCTTTTAATGAAGAACCTTCGTGTGTCTTAGGGATAATACATATGAATGTTTCATTTATTGAGCCCAATAACTTGCCTTGTTCGTTAGATTCCTTAACGACCTTGAGTAGATCATCCTTTAATAAATCAAGGAATCCCAAATAGAATTCTACCAGAAACCCATCCTACCTAAGACTTTTTTACTTTTTCTTTTTTTCTTTTTGCATAGAACGCAAAGTAGCAAGAATCTCTCATTCTATTACTTCCTAAGTAAGAGAGGTATCCATTTCCTCATTAACAAATGAGGGGGGAGCAAGAATCTCTCATTCTATTACTTCCTAAGTAAGAGAGGCATCCATTTCCTCATTAACAAATGAGGGGGGAGGATAAATCACCTATAGAATGTTTGGAATCGAGCATATTGGAGATGTTTGAAAGAGTGAATGGAAGTACTGAGCACAGACCTCTACTTTGCCCTTGAAGGAGTGCATTGTGGAATCATCCTCCAATTTTATCTCCCATTTGGTATTCCTTTTCTTATTATAGTTTATGAATTGATGAAAGAACTTGGTATTGTTGTCACCAGATTCAAGCCAGAATGCATGACTTTTAAGATGCCAACGCCATTCTTCCAACAGAATTAGGGTATGTCTTCTTTCTTAAATAGAGTGAAGCTCCTATGGAGACGTCGAAGAGATTGGGCCAAAATCAAGAGTATAGTGAATATTTGAGAGCTCCACTTCGACCTCCTCTAGTTGTTTGACCAGTTTGGCTTGATGAGCGTTGGCCCAAGCACAAGAAACCATTTTAAGAGAACGAAGGATTTCCATGAAGCCATATATGATGAATCCTCACGAGTCAAGTGCCTCCACATACAATGAATAAGTGTATGATAGTCCTCCTCTTGTATCCATGTGCGATTGTAACAAAGAGTATAGGAATTGTTATTACCCGTAGGAATGATATGAAATAATATGGGCTTGTGGTCAAATGTTTCCCCATATTCAACAAAATATTTAAGGGCATATCCGAAGTTCCACAGCTCCTCAGAGATGAGGAATTGATCGACACGCTTTGCTACTTCACCACCATCGAATCATCCATTCCTCTATGTTGGAATCAACTTGATAGACTTGATTTCAATTAAGATGTGACAAGAAAGAAAATCCGTAAAGAAAGCACTATGGGGATCCTGCCATGGATTTGGACACCAAACTTCCCGAGTCACCACCCAAAATTGTGTCAAGATCTGAGAAGGCACTACCCATGACCATATCCTCCCTCAAGGTGCAATCAGTGTAGGGCCCATATACATTATAAACTGAAATATAATAATTGAGATCTTTAAATTTCAATTTCATAAGAATTGCAAAAGGTAAAAGAGAGGAAGAAATTGCAGAGTAATTAAGACTTCTTCTTGATATGAGACCTCCAGAATGACGGTCATCATCCAAATGACTTAAAGACCAGTACTTTAAGAACATCTCTAGGGATATCCTTTCTTTGTCTCCCAAGTACATTGTTTCCTGAATGAGAATGATGTCGGCTTGGGAGAAGCGACCAATCTTGTGAGGGCTAACAATTTATGGGAACTCCCTTACCCTCAAGCATTGAAATATAGTATATCCATTTGAACTGAGAGGGAAGGGATTTTCCTGCTCTAAGGGCCCTGGATATGGGAACATGTTTTCCCTTGTTTATTTCAATTAACGCAATTATTTGGGTTTTATGGAGGTTGGACTTGTGACCAACCAAATTTGTGACTAGAGGGTTTGAGGCAAGGCCTCTACTAGAAGGAAGTTTCTCTAGAGACTTGGATCGAGTGTGAAGGGAATACGGTTTTTTTATCCTTAACGGAGCTGAGGGAGGGATGGAGGGGCAGAAGGAGGGGAGGAGCGGGAGGGTCAGGATATGAGGGAGTTAGGGACCAAGGGATGTTGCCCAGGGGGTGAGGGGGAAGGAGTGAGGTTAGGAAAGGGAAGGAATGATTTTAGAGGGGGACAAGGACAAAAGAGGGGACCGAGTGAGAGGAATTTTCATCAAGGGGAAAAGTGGAACTGAAGGGGAGGGAAGATAGTGACATACATAAATAATTAGTTGACGCGTAACCTTCTATAGTAGTTGAACCACCGTCAAAAGGAGGGATAGTGACAAAGGGATCACCTAGATTGGAGGGAGAAGGGTCTAGCGGGGATGAGACCTTATTTTCTCATTGTTTCCTCCTCTGAGAAGCAACATACTACAACAAAGGAAGCTAATAATCCTCCCGAAGGTGGCCAACCTCTTGGAAACTTTCGATATTCTGTTTTATTGAAAACAGTTAAATATTTTTAAATTATGACTGACTAGGGCTTATTATGGTCAACATATTGTTTGACTTTGCCTATAAAACCATGCACAGTCAACTGTAGTAAACTATAGGCAACCATGGTCGTCCTTACTTAACCATTGTCATCCATGGTCACCCATGGTCATAGTCAAGCATGTTCAACCATGGTCAATTATGGTGACTACGATTGACTATGTTTCACCATAGCAAACTATTGTTATCGATAGTTAACTATGGTTTTCCATGATTGATTGTATTTGACCATGATTATCCATAGTTAATCATGGTCAACCATAGTCGACGATCACCATGGTTGGCCATAGTTAAAGGTGGATTGTGGTTTATATATCTGTGTGTGTGTGTGTGGATTGTGGTTTATAAAGGTTTGAGGATTGTTTAAAGACCGATAGGAGGTCTGGCAGGGTGATTGAAGTTCTGATAAAAAGGAACTTATAAGAGGGCCACTTGACCATTTATGGTCTGAAGGTTTGATCCATCGTAGAGTCAGATACCTAGGACAGTCACAGATGCATTTTTGTAAAATGCATACTGTGGGTAGGTGCGGTGTTACCCCGGCATCAGTTTGCTAATATGTCGGGTAGTTACCCTGCACCATTAGTGGCATCGGAGCAGAATTAAGGTCAAAGCAGAATTACTATCAAAGCAGAAATAAAGCGAGGAAGATTTCTACCAAAAGGAATTTGCACAGAGGAAAAGGTAATGCGTTGAATGATAGACTACAGTGGGAGATTGTAGCAGTTCCAGCAGAGGCTTGGAGTAGGCAGGAACGGAGGATTCCTTGGAGGAAAGAGAAAGCAAGATTGATTAGCATAAGTTCTGAAGGAAAGAGGACTTGGAGACAAAACAAAGGACAGTTGGAATGGTGAAACAAGATCATGCTGAGATCTTAGAAGCGATATAATGTGTTCTGTTTTAAATTAAGAATGTGTGTTTTTATACTAATGCATAGGTGACAGCAAGAGAAGTTGTGGGAGAAGAACCAGATGTGTTCTTGAAGACAAAGTAAGGAAAATACTCTGAAGAAGAAGTGGCAGTGAACCTAGGAAAAACAAAAATTCCAAAAAGAGATTAGACAGAGAGGATAGCTGAAGTGTTCTCAAGAGAAAGTGAGATATTGCAGAAGCCTAGAAGGAGCAAAGGTGTTGCTCAAGAACAGGTTCCAGATAGAGGACCCATTCTTACCAAAATAATGAGTGAGGAGAGCTTAGCGAGGTAAAATTTCAGCCAGGAGGACTAGTTGTTGCAGAGGTTTGTTGCAAAAGAGCTCATGAAGAAAGAAGAGAAGAAGATGACTACTGATAGTCATAGCAGAGGTTTAGAGAGAAGCCACAGCAGAAGATATGAGAGGAAGGATGCCAAGGCAAATGGAAAGAAGATGAGTCAAGAAGAAATTGACAAAGAGGTTGTTGAATTAAAAGAACAACTCAATGCATTAAGGAGAATGCTTGAGGAAAGCCAGAGACTAGGTTGGGTCTTGAGGAAGAAACCAGTAGAATGGTATGAGATGCAGAGAAGGCTGCAACAAAAGAAAGTGAAGTGATTGAAGGGAAAACTCAAGGAAGTTGAGTTAGAATTGGAAGAATCCATTTGTGAACCAAAACAAGGATAATTTATGGGAGATAGTGAAGATGAAGACTTGAAGACTGAAACTTCAAGTAAGGCCGAAGAGTCACATGGTTTTAAATCTAACAATTTGTGTATGTTTGCGGATAAAGGACAATTGGCTGATATTGTCATAAACAAGGAAAAAGACCAGCAGAATCAAATTTCTGTTCTGGAAGAAGATGAGGTAGATAGATCTCATATACAGGTGGTGGAATATGTCAAGTAACTAAGTGAAGGGCTTGAGGAGATTGAAGAAGAGACCATCGAAGAATTTCTGAATCATATGAATGATTTAGAACAACAAGGAGATATGATGGTTGAACCATCAAGTGAGACTATAGGGTCTTATATTTTAAAAAATGATAGTTTGTGTATGATGGAAGATATTGCAGGAGAAAAACATCCATCTGAAGATATCTTCAGAGGAGATAAACAACAAGGGACTGAAGGCAAACTTGAGGAAGAGACTATGTTAGCTGACAACATAGTAAAGGATCATCGATTCACTATGATGATAAGCACAATGGAGATATCCATGGAAACTATTGAGACAGACAGTAGGAAAGAAGGACATCTACTGAAATATGTTAAGAAGGAGGAACCCTATGCAAAGGATTTAACCTTGGGAAAAGAAATTTGGAATCCCTGTATGAGACAATACTCCTTTGTTAGTGACTGTTTTGAAGAGGATGGACAGTTTTTGAAGATATCGAAAGTCTGGAGGAGTACTCTAGGAGAACAGAGTATGATGGAGAAGACCTCTTGAATGAGGGAAGTAGTGATTTGCTACAACAGAAAGACCTTGAGATTTCAAGGATCAAAGGAAGACAGTGATACTGTAACACAACATGTAAGGAGGAATATGGAAGAAGAAAGCATTGTGATGAAGTTCTTGCTAAGTGTGAAGAAGAGATTAAACTGCTGGAGAAACTAATGAGAGAACCCGACGGTAGAACAGAAGCTGCAGTTACAACTTCTGAAGAAGAAGATGTGTCTCAAGTAGGCATGGAGATAGGAAGATGCAATAATTTGTTTGTAGGTTTATTAAACAACATGAATGAGTATGAGTATGTGATCAAAGAGATTGAGCAAAGATTGTTTGGAGATGGTAAAGAGGCGGTAGGAATCAAACAATTTCAAAGTAAAGATAGCCAGCAACAGGTTAAAGGAGGAGGAGTTCACTACAATGGATAAGAGTAGGAAGGCATCATTATAACAGATGGTGTGGAAGAGTGACTAATGGACAGTCTCATGAATTCTGCTGAGAATTCGAATCAGCATACTGATATGCTGACAGAGGAAGAGGAAATAGAGCAACAAACTGAAATGTTGCCAAAGAAAGAAGAGGCACCAAGGCCTCATGTTTTTAATTTTAACAAGTGTTTTGTGAATGCAGGTTTTGTTGCAATTGCTGGAGGAGATTTGGCACAGGTGAGTAGCCAAGTAAAGATGAAAGAAGAAGACTTCATGGAAGTATTCAATCCATGGAACAAGGATGTTAAATTGTTGGAGAAAATGTTGAACAATCATGAAAGAGGGTAAGGATGATAGGGAGGCAACAAAAATGGTAGCAAGTAAAGCAAGAGCAAGTAAACCAAAGAATGAAGCAAGTAAAATAAAATTCAACATAGAAGATAGCAAAAGTAACCTGAAACAAAGAGAAGAAGACAAAAGTAAGAATCAGAAGATGGACTAGCCCAAAGATATGCTGGACATAGAAATTGAAGAAATATGGCAGCAGATGATGAAGCAATTCAAATGGAGGAAAACGGTAACAACAACAAGCAAGATCAATCAGAAGTTGAACCTGATTGAGAGGAAGAAGAAAATGGAGCAAAAGACAGCAAAAATGCAGCAGCAACAAGGGAACAAAGTATATGGAAAGTTACATAACGAAGTGTGGGATCCGGGAAGATAAGGATCAGAAGACACATGATCAGGAGATCTTGAATACTTTCTACCTTGCGAGTGTGATGCGGGAGCATCCAGCCCAAGGAAAATCATTGTAAATAGTAGACATAAGGGGTCATGCATTTTAGGAAATAGTTTTCCTAAGTATCCAGTTAGTGCAACATTTAGGCCTTAAGCGTGATTTAATTAGATGCTCTCAAAAAAATTAAATGCAAACATGAGTAGTTCCATGATCCTAGAAGCAAGGGAGAGATTTTAGGCATAAAAGGGAGAATAAATGTGGACCATTGAGCAAAACAGGGGGCTTTTCTGTTTTAAAACAGAGAAAAAGCTAGAGTGGATAAGTCTGCCACATATATGTATGAATGTGGTGAGCTTTAGGCTTTTGTTAAAGGATGGGATCGCGTCCTTCATAGTAATCCAATCCCAATTTCTACAAAAACATATGTAAGCCTAACGGCAGAGAAGAGGGCACTAATGAGGAGAATCAGGCCTGTGTGTGCATGAGACCGAAGTGTCTAGGATGTAATCTTTTCTTTTATATTAATATATGCAAATGTTGGTTCCTGACTGTGTCAGAATATTGAAGAGTATTTCATGAATGTTAGAATTACCGCGTTGAACTCGTAGGTTCTGTGAGAGAGTGCAGGCAGAGTTCTGAAGTACACTGAGGCGTAATACTGACAGAGGAACCACAAAGGATCATTGAATCCAATCGAAGACCAGAGTGGAGATTTGGGGTGAAATTGCGAAGCAAGAATTCGCTAAAGGAGTTAAGCCCAGTAGGAAGAGCGAGCAGCGAAAGGGAGTAAGGCAGAACCTTAAAGAAACTTGGAATACATAGAGAAACTGAAGAAAACGCAGAAAACCAAGTAAAAGAGGATGAGCGGAGAAGTGAAGTTCGACACTCAGCAATTGTTGGATCAGTTAGATCAACGACTGAGAATCAATCGCATCAGCGGGAGTCCCTTTAAAGTTATTGGAATAAGAGCGAGTAGCGATTAATCGTGGACCGTTGGATCGTGAACAGATCAACGGTCACAATTTAATCGCATATTGGCGATCAGAGGTGCCAAGGGTAAGCGAAGTATGACTGTTGCGATATCGCCGATAGCGATATATCAACGATCGGCGTTAGGACATATCGGCGATCGGGCATCGGAGCTGGCGGAGATCGGAGAAATAGTGCAGGAACAGTGGTGAACAGACCCGACGATATTATACTCATGGTTGTAATGAATTTGAAATCCAGCATATGCGGTTGGAGCGGGATTCCTTTGTATTCCCAATTGATTAATATTCCGATAGTTATATGGTGCGGGCCTTTTAACACAAAAGCATGTGTCATCGCTTCGATAAGAGGAGACCGGAGTCGGAGAAGGGATGGTGTATATGTGTAAAGATTGTGGAATTATGCGAAGGCCGATTGCGATGAGGTTAAACCTCGGGGAATGTGCAGAGGCTGTATGAAAGGTTGAAAGATATGTTTTTGCGGGGTTTTCCCTTGTAATTGAATTATGAGGGAATTAGCGTGATAGAAGGTTTTATAGGTAAAACCATATATAACAAAAGTTAGAAGAGGGAAGGTTATATATATATGGATTGTGGGTTGTAAAGGTTTGAGGGCTGTTTAAAGATCGATAGGAGGTTTGGCGGGGTGATTGAAGCTCTGATAAAAAGGAACTTATAAGAAGGCCACTTGACCATTTATGTTCTGAAGTTTTGACTCCATCGTAGATTCAAACACCTCAGACAGTCGCGGATGCATTTTTGTAAAATGCATATTGTGGGTAGGTGCGGTGTTACCTTGGCATCAGTTTGCTAAGATTATTATATGCTGGGTAGTTACCCTACACCACATAACCGTCATGGTCACCCATGGAAAACCATAGTCCTCATTCTCAACCCATAGACAACCATGGTCAATCATAGTCAACCATGGGCAGCCTTAGCCAACCATGGTTTACCATTGTGCACCATAATCAACAAAAATAAACCCTAATCGACCATGTTCGTTCTTAGTAACCCTAGTCACCCTAGTAAACCATAAATTGCCATGATCAACCCAATGCTCGACCATGTTCAACATGGGAAACAATGGTCAAAGTTGTTAAACATGATCAACCATTGTCTCCATGGTCAACCACGTCCATCAATTGTTAACATGGTCAACCATAGCCTATCATAGATAACTATGGTCAACCATGGTCAAAATGGGTTGACCGTAGTCCCACATTGTCAACATGGACAACCACAGGATATCATATTCAATCACAATCGATTGTAGTCAATTATAATTGAATATGGACAACAATGGTCACTCATAGTCGATTATATGTTGACCATAAGCTTCAACCATAACTTGACCACATTAGTCAACCTTACTCAACCATGTTCTACAAATCCTCCCCACACATGTCAATTGCCAACTATCAGAACCACATTACTAAATGTGGGGTATATACTCTGATCTACTCTATTAGTTTTTAAAAGTTTCTAAAATAGCATCGATCGAAGTTTATGGCATTTACTAATGTGGTTGTGCCAGTGTATTTTTAATAGGTTTCGCTTTCAACCGACGGGCTGAAAAAACCCAAGACACAAGCACAAATGTCATAATTTCATCTCGAATATTTTTAATACATGTCCATTCTTAAAACTTGTCATCTTCTTGTCTTTTTGTGGCATTCTTGTTTTTACATAATAATTTTCACATTTTGCCAATTTCCTAGGTAAATGATCCAAAATGGATTTTGGATAGACTCCTAAGTCTAAGAGAGGAAAATGAAAGTCCAAGGAAGTTCCTGGAAATAGCCCCATTGCAGAGATCTTTCATTCTGAATCTACTGCAACTTGAATGGGCAAAAACGGACTTAGGATGCAGAAGTAATCACAAAAATAAGTTGCCCTTTTTTCCTTCGGAAAAATAGGCAAAATCTTCAAAAAAATGGCAAAAACACCTTATAGAGCCAAATCGCATTAGAAGGGTGAGCGGAGGACTTAAACGGAGGCGGAAGAGACCCCCCGATCACCGATCTCCGATATATAGGGTCGGAGATAGGCCTGTGTTCGATGGCGAGACCCCGAGTCGAGCGATATTGCGATCGCTGATATCGGCGGATCGGCGTCGGCGAAGCCACGAGACAAAGGACGAATCCCCGGGCCAACGCAACTTACGATTGCAATATATCGCATCGCAACGTCGCCTCGCATCGATGTAAAAGGGGTGATAACGCCGGACCCGATGGATATTATATGTGCGGCACTATAAATTTTGAGATCCAAAATATGTCGGGTTTCTGTGTATTGGCGCATTTCGGCATGAAAACCGAAATACAAAGGAAAATGCCCCGAAGCGACGCGATGCGATCTGGATCGTCGGATCGCGGGATCAAATCGAGGGCCAGGATTAAATTGGTGATCGACAGTCCCTAATAACAAGGCCAATGTGATTTGCGATAGTGATTGGGAGGACCCGATGTGATTATAAGGCGTATGCGATAAATTTTGAAGTCCAATAGAAAGGATTTTGTCGGGTTTTTCACGTATTTCTCGGTGTAATTGGGATTTTGCCTAATCCGAAATGCGACGCGATATACTGCCAAATGGCGGACTCGATAGGGATTTGAGGGGCGATGGAAGGGAATTTCACGTTCGAGAATCACGCCCGATAGTGTATTTTGCGGACATACCCTGTGTAAGGGAATTTTCTCAATTTCGGCTTTTTGCTTGGAAAACGGCCTCGATCCCTTCGTAACAGCTCCTGATCATTGATGCACGCTACAGGTGGGCATATTTTACAAGCAATGATGCGTTTGAAGCCACAGAGCCGCAAAGCCAGGTGGCCAGTCGAACAGACAAAGCACAGAGAAGCCGTAGGGCCGCAGAGGGATAATGAACCGCAGAGAAACGACTGGGGAAGCCAGAAAGCTGGAAAGGTACCTCAAAGGAGGCAGAGAGATCAACAAAGAGCAATTGACGAAAAGCAGGCAGAGAGAGCGAAAACTAATGCACAGAGCAACTTTTGGAGTCACTTGGAGGTCTAGTGAAAAGCCAGAGAGCTAAAAGTTGCAGAAAGCCAAAGACAGAGCCAAAGAAGCCAAAGTCGAAGAGCCAGAGCCAGAGCTAGAGCCGAAAGCCAGAGGGCCGAGAGCTTCAGAGCCAAAGGATAAGATGGTGTTATGAGCCCAATGTTTATGTGTAAAACATTAGAGTTGAGTGCGGAACTTGTAAAAGAACTGCTGCCATAATCCTAGAGAGCCTAGTTGAGTTGACTAGAGCTCATGGAGACGTAGCCCAAGAGTTTTGGGTGAACTCCTAATTAAATTGTTGTTCTGTGTGTTGGTTTTATTGTTGTATTTTTTACTGTTATATGTACGTTATATCAGCATAAACAATAGAATTTTAAAAGCACATAAACAATTTTAAAATAAGCACCAACATACACCTTATTTTCAAGCACTTGTTAATTCTGCATTTGGTTAATCATAATACCTTGGGAATATTTAAGCTTTGGAAGTGGGAGAGGTTCTTGTAAGTTAGACAAGAACCCTGAGTCCCACATTTTCAGATCAATAAAAACTGACTTTAGATTCAATGGATGCATAACTTTTTCTTTTTAATTTCCTTATAATCAACGAGACATATTTGATATCTCTTGGCACTCAATGGATCTTTCTCGTCAAAAGAAATATTACCAATGTATTCAACTCAAAAGTAGTTGACGCTACTCCTCTCACTTGTCAAATCTTGTAATACCTACTGTTAGGTATATAGTTGGTCTTTGCGGGGCACTGAAGATTGGTGAAGTCAATGTTTTCCTTAAATATGTAAGTACACATGCATGTTGCACCCTTGACACCTTGTAGATGCAACCATAGAAAGAGAAACCAAACACACTTCATTTGGAATTAAGATGGATATATGTTGGTATTATATATTATCTACAAGCTTCAACCAATGAACAAGAAAACCAAATAGAGAAGCATAACAATCAAATTTCTTTTGTAATTATTTCATGACATCTTCGTATGCTCTCTAAACTTGTCATATTCTAGTTTGAATGTGATTAGTGTACATCTTGCCATTTTCCCAGATAAAACAAGCAAACATGCATTTGGCATAAGACGATTAGTATTGCCTCGGGTATCGTGTGTTGGGTATGAGAGGAGAAGGCTAAAACTAATATTAAAGAATCACTTTGTAGTAGGGTCGCATATCTAGGATGTTATTCATAGTGCCTTGGTTTTGACTATTGACTTCTCACGAGTCTAGAGCTTAATAAATAGAACTTGCAATATGCATTTCACACTTTCAATTCCTTCATCATTTGCTCACATGTTCCCCTGGTTCAATTTATATTTACTACAACATTAAGGAACTTGCTCATTACTTCTCTTGGACATATCGGGCAAAGATAGTGTTGATAGCCAGAGGCTTTTATGTTTATTTTGTTTTTTAACATTTCCTTGTACTTGTCGTGTCCATCCAACCTTTCATTGCAAGAAAATAAATGTAATGATCGGGGAATACCTTTTGTACTGTAAAGCATCCAATAGTTTCTCTTGGTATAAGAGTAAATTTGGGAGTCTTGGGATGCAATTCCCATGTATTAAGGGTGTCATCAACTTTAGCATGGAGTGTTCCCACTTGCATCCCTTATTGTGTAAGAAGGATGTTACGAAATGTCCTAATGGACGCTCCCACATTTGAGGAGAACAGGGAAAGGATTGAAGAAAAGAGAAGAAGAGGAAATTAAAAGGTCAATGCTTATTTGAATGTGTTGGACACGTAATCCTAAAGGGTTAGCGTGGAAGCCGAATGGACAAAGCAGTCCAAGGGACCTTGGGATGTGAATCCCAATGGTCACCATATTGTACTATAAATGTAAATCATTTGTAATAAAAAAATGTATCGCATGCTTTATCTTTCCTAATTGTTCTCCCTCACCATGTGTGTTTAACATGGTATCAGAGCCATGATGTGTGGCCTGTTTTCCCTGAGCAGAGCTGCCTTGAATAGCGCTGGCCTAGTCTTCATTACCTGAAAAACGCCTGCCTGCCTTCCTGCATACCTAATTTCTGAAGGAAACGCACAGGTCCCAGAAATAGTTGTAACTCCTGCCTGAGAGCTGCTCAGTCTCTGACATCTCTGACCTTGAAATAGCTGAAGACTGTCGCTGCCTGCATTTGAAACGCTTGGTATCTGCATTGAATTGGTAAAGTATGGTTACTATTATGAAGGAATTTAACAAAAAAAACGCTATTCGCTGCCTGTATTAAAATAATTGGAACCTGCGTGTGGTCTATTCGATGCCTGTATTAAAACGATTGGAACCTGCGTGTGGTATCAAATGACTGACACTGTAAAACACATAATACAGTGATCGTATTGGTTAAGAGAATTGGGAGTTTCGTTTTATTTGCATTCATGGACTACCGTATGAAATCTTGTCGAATGGTGGCTAGCCCAGTGATACATATAGTGTAACTGTTTTACGTTTAAAGATATACTAACAGTGTCGTTCAATAATTATCGTATGAAACCTGCGTATTGCTGGTATTGCTACGTAATGTGGCTAGCCCGAAGTTAAGCGCCAAGCCAAGTCGAGTTGGTTGGAGCTGAATTTTGAAAGGGGCTGAGTTCTGTACCTTCAAGGGGCTGAGTTTTGCATCTTTTATGTGCTGGCCTAGTTCAGCTAAGTGTGCCATATATTGAGAGCCGAGCCACTATTATTTCAGAGGCCGAGTTGTGACATCATCGGTCTTAAAAGCACTGTTACTCCGAGTTTTCGTCTCCCATATTGGCGCTGGTATTCTTTGGGCCGAAAAAAAAGGAGTTTGGCGCATACATTGGCTGTCTGACTACCCACAGTAAAAACCTAAAAGCCAATTTCTCCGACTGAGCAAGTCTCTCAAGCACCCATTTCATCAAAGGATACTTCAATGCCAAATCGAGTTCATCCAGTGCATTCTCTAACTCTGGCGAACTGCCATATTGTTGGATGACACTAGTTTGCAGAAATTTAGAAGCCATTGTTGGCAACCAAACAACATCTGCAGATGTGATTTGATTTATCAATTCTGATCAGGTGACTTTGGCCATTGGAAACGATAAGTGATGCATTGTATTACCTCATTAAAACAACATCATGTTTTTTGCCAATGCTTTCTCATTGCGTGTAAAAAAAAATAACTTTCTTGCATAATGGCAAATTGCAATTCCAAAGGACAGTTTTGATAGTCTATCTGAAAGCTTTCTTCTATTGTAAGTGATGTGAGAAAATTTCTAAAAGCAGCATTTGGAGGTTTTGGGGATAATTTTACCTTCATATTGAAGGTAGATTTATTTGTGGGGATAGACTTGCCATTTGAGTGCATGCTTTGACGAGAGCATTCATGCTATTAAGATGTGCAATGACAAAGTTCTTATCAATTTCAAATTCAGTTCGCAGCAAATGACTTTGCAGAGAAGTGTGTTTATATATTAATGGAGGACATCCACGGTATGTTTAGATGTATAACAAGGGTGCTGCCAAAGTAATAAACATTCTTTACATGGGAAGTCTCTGCAGCCTGTTTGAG